>AXCM01007669.1:0-13785 GCA_000473375.1 Anopheles culicifacies | reverse complement strand
GGATGCAGTGCCAGCTCGTACAACGCCCAAGTCAAAAGGGTCGATGACGTCTCAAAGCCAGCAAAGAAGAATACAAACGCTTGTGCTGCTACCTCATTGAATGTGAGCGATTCCTCGGGATTGTCCTCGTTCCGGAGCATCTGGATCATTAGGTCCATGAAGTCATTGCGCTTAATGCCATTCTTCACCCGATAGTCGATAGTATCTTTAACCACTTTGAGGAAGAATGTCGATACCTCCTTATCGATAAACCTGATGCCTAACATTCGGCTTAATTTGTGCGAAAACTGCACCATTATGTTCACGAACTGCGACGGTTGTCGATCCACAAACAATTTTCCCATTGCTCGGAACTCTGCATTTGGGTCACGCATGCTGTTACACTCGATACCGAACGCGCAAGTTCCGATTACATCGGTCGTGAAGCTTGCCATAATGTCCTTCATCTCGAGTTCACTGTTTTTTTGAACGTTTTCGTCCATGAATTCTTTGAGCTGCTTACCAGCTGCAACAACCGTTGGGAACATCATCTTCATCTTCCCAGAGGTGAATGTGGGCGTTAGCTTGTTTCGTAGGTTTTTCCACTTTTGACCTTCCAAATTGAACAGATGAGCTGTCAGAGGATCATGCTTCTCGTTGTAGTACGTTCCTCGATCGTGGAAGTACTGGAAGTCTCTCACTAAGATGGATTTCACCAGTTCCAAATCCGTAGGTAACACAACAGGTGATATGAGCATGTACACGCCCATAAACGGATGTTGACCCTTGTACTCGCTGTAGTACTGTTCCAGATATTCCGAGAAATGCTTCTTTGTTCCGGCATCTTTAAAGCTGCCGAGGAAAAACGTTGGATCCGGATGGGGTACGTTACGACCCTTCCAGTAGGATTGTTTCCTTACGACGTAGTACACTAATCCACCCAGTAGCGAAAGAAATGCTACAAGTGCTTCTATGGAGAAGATCCACATTTTAGGTTCCTGCACCAACCCCGGTCCAACAGAAGACTGAATGGCAAATGTGGCAAAAGTCACAGTTTACTGCCCAAATAACCATTCCAAATTGTCGATAGTGGTGTTAGTGCGATCGGTTTATTTGATGACGAAGCGATTTTAAAGATATGTTGTTCCGGCCGGTATTTTTAGCAGATTGATAAGATAACCTGGAACACTGCCGTACAAAAAAGTGTGATAGGAACTCCCGCGATAATATTATCCGAAAAATATTTTGTAAATCAAATAAACATTTGAGCTTCACTACAATAATTTCCATTCAAACTTAATTATTACTAGAATTATGAATGAATTCACGAAAATAATATATTGCCACCTTAATGTGGAGTAACCAACCGGTTTCTGATGGAGTTAATGTGGAGTACCCAACCCATGGATGCTGATTAATCAAGTCAAAGAAGCTATCAAACAAGGTCATCCGGAAGACCCACTACGCACTTCACATCTCAGAGCAAACTCACAGATTCCGCCCACTTATCTCGCATATTCGGGAGAATTGGCGCATTGGTTACTCACTTTGCCGAGGTAACGAAGAACTCTCAAAGGGTTGTCCCACAAATCAACGAAAGCTGTCTGACCGACCGAGAGAGCTTCAGTTTAGTTGCGCACTTGGGCTCGTTCGGAAGCATGTACCTTCAAGTGGTTGGCATTCTGGTGGCGATCGTACTTACCTGTTTCGCATGGATCAAGCACCGGTACCAGTTTTGGAAGCAGCGCTCCGTCGCCTACATCGTACCAGAGTTCCCGTACGGTAACTTTGGTACGCTCGGAAAGCGTGAGCACATTGCACCGATCACCCAACGGCATTACGATTACTTCCGGCAGCTTAACGTCCCGTACGGTGGTGTATTTATGCTGACAGCTCCACTGCTCTACATCTTCGATACGAAGCTGATAAAGACGCTGCTGGTGAAGGATTTCCATTACTTCCCAAATCGTGGTGTGTACTTCAACGAGCGGGATGATCCACTGTCGGCGCACATGTTCGCTATGGAGGGACAAAAGTGGCGTACGTTGCGTGCTAAGCTGTCGCCTACCTTCACCTCCGGCCGTATCAAGATGACGCTACCGCTTGTGATGGAAGTGTGCAATCGCTTCTGTGATCATCTGCACGAGTCACTCCGATCATCCAGTGAGGTCGAAATGCACGATCTACTTTCACGCTTCACGATCGATGTCATAGGAGCGTGTGCATTTGGCATCGAGTGTAACAGTTTCCTGGAGCCTGATAACGAGTTCCGACGGTATGGTAAGATCGCGTTCGATAAGCTACGCCATTCGCCGCTGGTTGTGTACTTGATGAAAGCCTTCCGAAGCTACGCCAACGCTTTGGGCATGAAGCAACTGCACGATGATGTTTCCAGCTTCTTCATGCGCGTGGTGAAGGATACGATCGAATATCGCGAACGGGAGCAGACCGTGCGGAACGATTTCATGGATTTGCTGCTGAAGCTTAAAAACACGGGACGCCTTGAGAGTGGAGGTGAAGAAATTGGACGACTGACGTTCGAGGAGATTGCTGCCCAGGCGTTTATCTTCTTCACTGCTGGCTATGACACTTCTTCTACGGCCATGACTTACACACTGTACGAATTGGCGCTAAACCAGGAGGCTCAGGAAAAGGCACGACAGTGCGTCAAGGACACGCTAAGCAAATATGACGGGGAGCTAAGCTATGAAGCTGTGTCCGAGATGAATTATCTCGAGCAGTGCATTAATGGTGAGTGAGAAGTTATCTGACCCGAAGTACTCTTGTAACGTTTGTGTTCCATTCCAGAAACGCTGCGTAAACATCCACCTGTAGCGATACTGGAGCGTAACGCCGATAAGGACTACCAATTCGCAGAAACCGGATTGGTACTGCGCCGTGGTCAAAAGATCATGATACCAATCTACGCCATCCATCACGATCCGACCCACTTTCCCGACCCGGAGCAGTATCGACCGGAACGGTTTGCTCCGGATGAGGTCGCCAAGCGTGATCCTTACTGTTATCTGCCATTCGGTGAGGGACCACGCATTTGCATTGGTATGAGGTTCGGTTCGCTACAGGCAAAGATGGGGCTGGCAAGTTTGTTGGATCGCTTCCGATTCAGTACATGCGCAAGGACGCAGATACCGGTAAAGTACTCGCGGACCAACTTCATTCTTGGACCGGCGAATGGTGTTTGGTTACGGGCGGAAGAGCTATAGGGGTGCTGCAAGAAATCTCTAAGTAGTGCACAGTTTACCACCGAGATTCTAGGATAATTATACACGATTATCGTACGTCAAAGACTGTAGAAGAATCTTGAAAGAATATCTCTGAATAAACTTAAAAAATATATAAGATTAAACTTTAAGTCTTTTGAATGTGATAAAACTGATCTTCATTTCCATAACTGCGTAGGAGAGTATCCGCTTGATGTGACAACTTCCTCTTTCGCTTTACAACTTAGTTGAGATAAGAAAGATAATATTTTTGGCAGTGTTTGTCCCTCTAATCTAATAAAATCTCCTTAATTCCCCTATTAACAGGTCCTCTTTCTCTCATTCTTCACCAATTCATCACACATGAGCTTACAAGTGTCTGGTACTATCTCTCTCAATACCCCAACGAACAATGCGAACAAACCACACAACTCAATGCAAAATCAGTTGAACAAAAAAAAAAAATACTCATGACACTTGATGATGGGAGAACATAAATAATTCAAACCACATCTTGTCTCCCATTACATCAAAACACGAGCCGGTAGGCGCGTCTCGCTTGGAAGTCTCATCACATCGGGTGGAGAGCAACGCGTACCGTCGATAAGTGTCTGTAAACGGAGTGCTCGTCGCTAAAACAGGTCTGGTCGGTAGTTGCCATTTCTAGTGGCAATTGGTACGCAGCAATACCGCCACTGGAAGTGGGTTTCGTGCCGACGTGATTGTACCGGGCGATAATGGTACGCCCATGTCCATGCTTGGGGTCGACGCGTTGCGATAAAGCGCGACGTTAGTACCTCTCCAATGGAGCTCGTGGTAGCATCGGTCGTCAGTTTCGGTGCGCTTCTAGCGACGTTTTGTCTGGGTGTGTACGTTTTCGTGGTGCGTAAGTATTCCTTCTGGCGCGTCCGTCATGTACCGTACGTGGAACCTGAGTTACCGTACGGGAACTTCAAGGAGATGGGCAAAACGATCCATCCGGCCCACCTGAGTCAGCGGTTTTACGAACAGTACAAAAGTGCCAATGGTCCCGGTTTTGTTGGGCTTTATATCTTCGTTAATCCGGTGCTGCTCGTCACTGATCTACGTTTGGCGAAGCGAATTTTGATCGAAGACTTCCATTACTTCCCTGACCGGGGTGTTTACTACAACGAGAAGGATGATCCACTCTCGGCTCATCTGTTTGCGATCGAGGGTCAACGGTGGAAGGATCTGCGGGCGAAGATTACACCAACGTTTACGAGTGGCCGTATGAAAGCGGCATTCCCGCTGGTGCTGGGTATAGCTGAGCAGTTCTGTGAGTTTCTGAGCGAGCAGTACACCTCCAACGATGTAGTGGAGGTGCGCGATCTGATGGCACGCTTCACAACGGACGTGATCGGTTCGTATGCGTTTGGTTTGGAGTGCAACAGCTTTCGGGATCCTCAGAACGAGTTTCGACGCATTGGCCGAAAGCACTTCGATACACCCCGCAATCATCCGCTCAAGGTGTTCATCATGAAGACGTTCCGTGGACTGGCGAACCGGCTCGGACTGAAGCTGTTGCATGACGATGTGGCTACCTTCTTCCAAAGTGTCATCCGTCAGACGATCGAACATCGCGAACAGCACGGTACACGAAGAAGCGATTTTTTGGACCTGCTGATAAGACTGAAAAACACGGGCTCGCTCGAAGGCTCGAACGAGATAGTGGGTCGGCTTTCTGGTGACGAAATTGCCGCACAAGCGTTCATCTTCTTTACGGCCGGTTTCGAGACGTCGTCCAGTGCGATGACCTATACGCTGTATGAGCTGGCGCTGAACCAGGAACTCCAGCAGAGGGCGAGGGATTGCGTTATGGAAGCACTGGAAAAACACGACGGAATGTTGTCCTACGAGTCGTCCAAGAATATGCTATACTTGGATCAATGCATCTATGGTAAGCAGTGGGAGTTATCTTAAGAATATTAGTCTGTAATACGGATTTCCTCATTTCAGAAACTCTTCGCAAGTACCCGCCGGTAGCAATATTGGAGCGAATAGTTACCAAACCTTACAAGCTCCCAGACACCAACATCACACTACACCGTGGGATGAAGATCATGATCCCGGCCTATGCCATCCACCACGATCCGAACATATACCCAAACCCGTCCACCTACGATCCGGACCGATTCACACCCGACCGGATGGCCAGACGGGATCCATGCGCGTATCTACCATTCGGTGAAGGTCCACGCATCTGTATCGGGTTGCGGTTTGGTATGATGCAGGCTCGCATTGGGTTGGCGCTACTGTTGAAACATTTCCAGGTGCTGCCCTGTAAGGAGACGGACGTGCCCTTGACCTACTCTCCGCGTGCATTCGTACTGACGCCCGTTAATGGCGTGCGGTTGCGGTTGGTTAAATATGGACTGCACGAGTCGTCGGAACCTTAGCTTCAGTTGAATTCGTGTTCGTTTATCATTAAAAAATGTTCGAAATATAGTGATTTTTGTGAAGATTTGCTTGCTATTTATATTAATCTTTGAATTGGAACAAAATAAATATGTTTATATTATTTAAATGTGAAAGAGATAAAGAAAATAATAGAACAAAATAATAGCATACACAAAATACGAAACATAATGAAGCACCCTGTACAAAACGTCCTTGACCGAGCGTGTGAAACACACTACTACCCGTATAACTGCCGAACCGTAGCATCAAAACAAAGCAACCGTTGTGTGCGTATGAACCGTTTACCGGTTCTTACCACTATGTGTGCGTGTGACGCTCGTAATTTTCCGTAAACATTACGCACACCAGCTGACAGATATGGCGTGTAGGAAAAAATCAGAACAATTTCATCTCGAACAGTCGAATGGTTTGTTGAAGCGCTGAAGCGAAGAAAAACGAGCACAGCACACAAAGGACGGGATAAGGGCGCAGATAAGTATAATTTACCATCACATAATTGACTTATGTGACACTTGTGTGGAACGTGATCATAATTATACACAACGGCTGGAAGGCAGACTGCTGCTGCTGCGACGATCGCTTTCCAGTTTGGTGCAAGATGTGGATCTATCTGCTGCTGCTTGTGGTAACCGCTGCGGTCTGGTATGTCCGGCGAAAGTATTCGTTCTGGGCGGACCGGAATGTACCGTACGTGCAGCCCCGTTTCCCCTTCGGTAACATTCAAGGCATCGGAAGACGGATGCATTCGTCCCAGCTCATGACGAAATTCTACAACGAGCTGAAAACATCCGGAAGGTCATTTGGAGGTATCTACTTCTTCACCAATCCGGTTGCCCTGGCACTCGATCTAGACTTTGTGAAGAATGTACTGGTGCGTGATTTCGCTCACTTTCACGACCGCGGTGTGTACTACAACGAGAAAGATGATCCAATATCGGGCCATCTGTTCAACATCGAGGGTTCCAAGTGGACGAACCTGCGGAAGAAGCTCATTCCGACGTTTTCCTCCGGCAAGATGAAGATGATGTGTCCAACGATCGTATCCGTTGGTGGACGGTTCCGTGAGTGTTTGGAGCGCTGCATCGAGGGCGATGGTGTGGTGGAGATGAAGGAACTACTGGCCCGCTTCACAACGGATGTGATCGGGACGTGCGCGTTCGGCATTGACTGCAACAGCCTGAACGACCCGAACGCAGAATTCTTGCGAATGGGACGGAAAGTGTTCGAAGTGCCACGGGGTCGCATACTGAAGTTCTTCTTCATGGCCACATTCAAGGACTTTTCGCGCCGAATTCACATCAAAGGCACGAGCGAGGATGTGTCGGAGTTTTTCTTCAAGGTGGTCCGGGAAACGATCGAATATCGCGAGAAGAACAACATTCAACGGAACGACTTTATGAATCTGCTAATGCAGTTGAAGAACAGTGGCCAACTGGATGATTCTGGGGAAGCGGTCGGGAAGCTCAGTCTGAATGAGGTGGTCGCACAGGCGTTTGTGTTTTTCCTCGGCGGGTTTGAAACGTCCTCAACGACCATGTCTTACTGCTTGTACGAGCTTGCCTTGAACGAGCAGATACAGCAACTGGCCCGCCAGTGTGTGCTGGATGCAGTTAAAAAGCACGGTGGTCTTTCATATGAAGCTCTCATGGATATGCCCTACATCGACCAATGTATTAATGGTAAGAGACATCCGACTGTCTGAAGTCTATTGTTCTAACGACTTTTTGCCTTCTTTTCCTTAGAATCTCTTCGAAAGTACCCACCGGGTGCGAATCTTATACGTCAAGTTAATCAAGATTATCGTGCACCCGGCACGGATGTTACCTTCCCCAAGGGTATGAACGTTATGATACCGGTGTACGCCATCCATCACGATCCGGAACACTATCCCGACCCGGAACGGTACGATCCGGATCGGTTTGCGCCGGAAGCAACCGAAGCAAGAAAGCCGTACAGCTTCATCCCGTTCGGGGAAGGGCCAAGGATTTGTATAGCGGCCCGGTTTGGAATGTTGGAGGCACGGATTGGGCTGTCGGTGCTTTTGATGAACTTTAGCTTTTCAAGATGTGCCAAGACGAATGTGCCGTTGGTAATTTCTTCACGTCACGCTGTGCTGACGCCGGAGGGTGGACTGTGGCTGAAGGTGGAGAAGCTACAGTCATAATGGAAAACAAGCTTTAGTGGCCTGGACGAGTCATAAGTGTTTGGGTAAGAGATTGCAATATATTTTGTTTGTTTTGGTTTTAACTGTATGTAGTAGAATAATAGAATAAGTAATCTTTTTCTATATTTAATGGTTAAATAAAGGTTATTTAGGTCTTGATTTAGGTCTCGTACAGAGAGGCGCTTCCGTTAGTAATTTATTCCGACATTTCAAGTGCACGGATCAACTCCACAAATGTTGGGCTGGCAACGCCTGTGTTGCACTGATATGATCAGAATTTTACTCATCGAACGTCGGTAAGGTCACCACATACATGCCTACATTCCGTCAAGTTGATCTTCTTATTCTATGGCCTGCCATTCCTGGATTCCGTGTCTTGAAGGCACCCGCAACAGGATAGTCAGCTCTGCGTACGGGGGAACGGCCCGAATGCGATTCGAATCACGGTTCTGCCCGTTCGAAGACCGGCGCCGCTATCTCCTCGTCCACCAAGCCGCTCCAAGTTGATCTTGGGCTCCAATAATTCTACCACTTGCTCGATACATATGTGCACATTTGCTTTTAGAACAGCCTCTAAATAAGAAATGCTCTTCATGTCAACAACTTTTGCCATCTTCTGTATAGAACAGGATATTCGTCCAACAATGTTATACCTTCAGAGTTCCGGAACTTGAAGATGTTTTGCCATGTACTTGCATTATGTATCTGCAAAGCATTTCGCTAACCCTTGTACGACAGGGAACTGGCTTGGCTATGACTAGTTATTCTAGAGTTGATTTTAGAGCATTCTTAGTGGTGGATGGTCTTAGTCTCAAGATCATTTTTGAACTGATCCAATAATTTCTGGAAGAACTCAATCTGCATAGTGAGAACCAGAATTATATGTGGATAAAATGGATCAGATTTTCAATCTTACTTCAACTGTAGGACACGATCGGAATGGAGTAATCTTTCTGATCATTTCCATTTTTATGGTTTGACCGAAAGCATCACCAAGCCCTCTTAAGCCGCAGAACTCAAATCTTATTACGATTGTACTTCTAAACAATAATATATGCAAAAGATAACATGCAAGGCTAGAATAGAGCGTTTCAAAACAATCTGCCTTACCTTGTAAAGAAGATGCACAAATGGTTCTATCATGATGTAATAATGCAACAGTTACAAGGTTACCGATAGCCTTGCACAAGAACACTGTGATTAAAGTGAGATCAACTCCGCAGTGTAAGTTTGTCTTTTGACCAGACTAGTCTTTTAGAAGCTGGTGTAACCATGTCTTTTGCGGTGTGGCTTCTCCTAACAGTTTCATTCTTGCTCTCATTTGCTCTGTGCCTTATTCACATTCGTAAAAAATATTCCTATTGGAAGACGTTGGGTGTTCCGTCCATACCGTGTCGTTTCCCACTTGGAAACATTCAACACACGTCCCATCTGATGCTGGAACTCTATCGTGAGCTGAAGGGAAAGCATCCTTTCGGTGGGTTGTTCCAGTTTACCGAACCAATCGCAATGATTACCGATCCGGAAATGGTGAATAACGTGTTGGTGCGTGACTTTCGCCATTTTTACGATCGTGGTGGATATAACGCTGGCGAGTACGAGCCCCTCTCATCCCACATGCTAAACAGTGAAGGTGAACAGTGGTCTACGGCACGTCACACAGCAAGTCCTATTTTTTCTACCGGCAGATTGAAAGCATTCTTCCCCGTCATGATGCAAATGATCGAACGCTTTCGGGAGTGTTTGGATGCGAAAATAGCCAAGGAAGGTACCGGAGTGGAGTTGCAAGGTATGCTCGGAAGGATTAACACGGATATTGCGATGCGCTTTGTGTTGGGAATAGAAGGCAACAATCTGACCACAGCGGAAGGTGGAATTCATGAGGCACTTAAAAATGGAGCGTTTCTGTTGCCAAACATGTGGAAGCTATTCCTGATGACGTGCTATCGCTCGATCGCAAGAAAGTTGCGATTGAAAACGCTTTCGCCTGGTTTGACGGAAAAAATTACGCGAGCGGTACAGGAATCGATAGAACAGAGGCGAGAGCATTTCTGTGCCAGCAGAAGAACGAATCTTCTGGATCAACTTCTTGGGAAGCCAGGACTAACGCTGGAACAAATTACTGCTCAAGTATTTCTCTTTGTGGGAGCGTATGAAGCGACGACTATTATTACTGAGCACTGTTTGTACGAGTTGGCACAGCGCCCGGAAGTGCAAGAACGAGCTCGAGCGTGTGTCCTTCAGGCATTGGAAAAACATGGCGAACTAACGTACGAGATGCTCGGAGATATGCCCTACATTGACCAGTGCTTGAATGGTAGTAGTTTTGTTGGACAAACTTTAGACCTGCCCTTTGATTATTACGCTTTTGTTGTTTTGTTTTAGAAACTCTCCGAAAATATCCGCCCGCAATAAACGGCGTTCGTGTGGTTACGGAAGATTATCCCATACCCGATGCGTCCGGTATCGTGCTACCTAAAGGACTGAACATCCTCGTGCCGGTGTACGCGATACATTACGATCCAGAGTACTATCCCGAGCCGGAACGTTTCGATCCGGATCGCTTTTCGCCGGAAGCATGTACGCAGCGTACTCCCTACACGTTTCTACCGTTCGGATTGGGTCCCAAAAGCTGTATCGGCTATCGTCAGGCGAAGATTCAGTTACGTGCCATTATGGCTGTGATGTTAAGCAATTATGAGTTTACGCCATGTCCCGAAAGCACTCCTGTGGGGCGATCAAAAGATCATGCTGTTCTTAAACTGAAGGGTGACCTGCGGTTGAATGTTAAACGAATCCACAAAACGAATGATAGTTGAACTACTTTATTACCTGTTTGTTCTTTTTTAATACTTTTAAAGGCTATGCCTTTGTTATGTTTAGACATCTGAGGTAGTTAGGGAACTGACTGTCTGTTTGACCTACTTGTCAGCGATACGTTCTACGTTTAACCACACTTCCCCTGCGGGACCATGCAAAAGATTGATCGGATCGATACGGAGCGGACGTTCGGCTTCCGATGAATCGATAGTGAACTTATAATTCCTCACCAGCATAGCTAATCCAAGACGCGTTTGGAGCAGTCCGAAACGCATCCCAATGCATATCCGTGGACCCTCTCCGAACGGAAGGTAACTAAAATTATTCTTAAAATCATTTTTAACCGAAAATCGGTCCGGTTTAAAGTCGTGTGGGTTGGGGAAGTAATCAGCATCGTTTTGAAACGCTAGATTCGGTAAAATCACACCGATTCCTTCCGGTAATATGGCACCATTTGGTAGTTGGTAGGCTTGGGTGGTAATTCTATGCAGCGTTGCCACCGGTGGATACATGCGAAGTGTTTCTAAAAGAGAAAACATGAATTATTTAGCAAACAATGGTTCTTTGTAAAGCGCTTACCGTTGATAATCGATCCAATGTATTCCATCTCCATAACCGCATCGTACGTTAATTGATTGTTGTGTTTCTTCAGTACATCGTGAATAGAACTCCGTGCCTCCAGTTGCACCTCAGGATGTTTGGCCAGCAAATGTAGGGCGCAAGTGATCGTGGTCGCGGATGTTTCAAACCCAGCAAAGAAAAACACAAACGCTTGGGCAGCGATTTCTTCGAACGTTAAACATTCACCCGCACCGGCTCCGTCTTGTTTCATCATGTCGATTAAAAGCTGCATAAAGTCATCTCTACGTACGTTGTTGTCCTCCCGATAGCGGATCGTGTCTCGGACTACGTTGAGAAAGAAATCTGACACGTCTTTGTCGTTGAAACGAATGCCTAGTGCGCGCGCCTGCTTCCGGAACATCATGGCGAAGAACACTTTGAGGGCTTTCAGCTTGGGTAGGTTTATCATACGCTTGCCCATTACACGGAACTGGGAGTTTGGATTGTCTATGCTGTTGCAGTCGATTCCGAAGGCACACGATCCAATTACATCGGTTAGAAAACGTGCAAGCAGTTCCTTAATATCGAGTCGTTGCTCCTGGTTGCATCTTTCTGCTAAATATTTATCCAAACGATTTCCCACGTCCACTATCGTGTGGAACATCGCTTTCAGCTTCCCGGACGTAAAGGTTGGAGCGAGTTTCGATCGTAGCTTCCTCCATCGATTACCTTCCATGAAGAACAGGTTGGCAGAAAGAGGATCAACCTCCTCATTGCTATAAACTCCCCGGTCGACGAAATAGTTGAAATCTTTCACCAGAATTGTACGGGCAAACTCAGGTGATAACACCAACAGCACGGGATCCCGAAAGAAGTAGATGCCGACATAATCACCGCTGGATTTCAATCGCTTATAAAGCTTCTCAATTATATGCGCAAAGTGGATGGTTGGCTTCAGTGTATCTGCAACATTTCCAACCGGGAACGATGGCTCCATATAAGGCACATTATGAACAGCCCAGAACCGGTAACGTTGCTTAAAATGTAGATAAATCCACAGCAAACCAAAGCTGGCCAACAGCAGTAAGTGTGCAAACATGATTAAACCGAACAAAGCACTGAACTGTAATCACTTGAAGTTATGAATTGAGGTAGGAAACTCATCAAGGAAGATTTGAAATCGATTGTTTCACATTTTATCAGTGATAATCGTGTCTGATTGCCCTGTAAATGCGGCAAACTGTGAAATGAAAAAAGATAAACAAAACCCATCGGCGTTTGACGTTTGTTTGTTTACGTTCTCGCACAGTAAGTGTCAATCGGTCATTTTGATTGAATTATTCGTAAAACATTATTTAAAAAACCCGTTTCTGTAAAAGCAAATAAAAACCATAAGTTCTCTTAAATCGGCTACAAAAAATGATGCCTTTTTTATTTTATGGTTGTTTATGCACCATCTTCGAAAGGAACAAAAATACCTTATCATTTATTCTCTACAGTACGTTCCACATTCAACCAAACCGCACCGGCAGGTCCATGCATCAAGTTGATCGGATCAATAAGCAACGGACGGTCGACATCACAATCGTCCATCGTGAAGTTGTAGTTCCGCAGTAACATTGCCAATCCTAGCCGTGTTTGAAGCTGCCCAAAACGCATCGCAATACACATCCGTGGACCATCGCCAAAAGCCAAATAGTTTGGGTTATTTTTCGCAAACGTTTTATCCTCGAACCGTTCCGGTTTGAATAGATGAGGGTCTGGGAAAAAGGCGGGATCGTGATGGAAGGCAAGGTTTGAGATGATCACACCGACACCCTCCGGGAGGATTTTGCCGTTTGGAAGTTGATAGGGTTGTGAGGTCATCCGATGGATGGTGGCCACGGGAGGATATAGACGAAGTGTTTCTGGAAGAAAGCGAGTATCCAAGCTTGTGATGATTGAGTAAGCTCATTTGTATGTATAGCTCTTACCATTTATAATACACTCGATGTAGTCCATCTCCGTAACGGCTTCATACGTTAGCTCGTTCCCATGCTTCGCCAAAACACTTCTTACACACTTTCTCGCCTTCCGCTGTGCTTTTGGGTGTTTCGCCAGCAAGTGCAATGCACAGGTCAGCGTAGTGGTGGAAGTTTCAAACCCTCCGAAAAAGAACACAAACGCTTGTGCGGCAATCTCTTCAAAGGTAAGGGATTCACCTGGACCGGCTCCATGTTGCTTCATCATGTCAATTAGAAGCTGCATAAAATCATCTCTACGCACACCATTTTCTGCACGGTAGCGAATTGTGTCCCGGACGACTTTCATGAAGAATTCCGACACATCCTTATCGTTGTAGCGTATGCCGAGGGCATGTGCCTGCTTCCGGAACATCATGGCGAAGAACACTTTGAGGGCTTTCAGCTTGGGCAGATTTATCATACGCTTGCCCATGAGCCGGAACTGGGAGTTGGGGTTTTCCAAACTGTTACACTCAATACCGAAGGCACACGATCCTATAATGTCAGTCATAAAGCGTGCCAGAAGTTCCTTGATATCTATACGTTGCAATCGAATGCATCGTTCTGCAAGATGTTGGTCTAAACGATTTCCCACATC
>KI424630.1:0-12974 GCA_000473375.1 Anopheles culicifacies | reverse complement strand
AAAAAAAACATCCCACTTCCAACCAGTTACCATAATTGATTTCCATTCATCTCATCTACACCTCATAAAGGAATGCAAATGTTTGATTGCATAACATAATTCAGTCACGATTGTTTCCCCGTGAGGCAAAATGGGTGTTGGAGTAAAAGCAAACATAAAATGAAAACAAATGTGTATTAATGTTTTCATTTGAGAAACAATTTATTTTTTTTTATTTAAATTCGTTCATAAGAAATTATTTTAGCTAGGAGGAAAACAATGTATGATATTTGTATATCTCTATTAAAATTATTCAATGCGTGATAAATGGCCCCTGATGATTTGTTGTGTAAACGTAGCAGAAATAGCAAACACCACCTTTTGTCATCGCGAAGTATTAGCCTCCTACTAATGTGTCAATGCAAAAAAGGTTTCCTATCCAAATTGGACTGCTCCCATCGCGAAGTGCGAACCGATCAACCGAAGATCCGTGGGTCGATTGCGCGTTAGATCGCTCGATTGCCATCAATATCTCGTTTAGCACGCGAATGAGGAGGTGTTCCAAGCGACGGAAGGGCATAAATCAATTAATCTGCCACCCGTGTACCCGTGGTTGGGAGTGGTGCCCTTTGCCCGATTCCGATCTCTCTAACAAACCTGACGTGGTTACATCACAGCGTCTCGTTGTTCGAAAAGATTAAATTGCATCAACAAAACGTTCTTTCTTACGGGAAGGAGGTTTGCGTAATATAAAAGTGACCTTGACTTACATTGCAGTCGCCACGTGTGACGCACCCATTTAGATTATGATATTTCCGTGTTGGAAAAATTAACATTCTCTTAAGGGCTGTTTCTTTTCCCGATTAGACATAGTGCAACATACTTTCAACTCGGCAAGTTTCTCAATCAATTCAATCGTTTCGAACACGAAACTCGCCGCCTCAATCGTTTGTGCGTCTGCCAAAAATTCAAAACTCACTTACAACCAGCTGTTACCGATACGGCTTTCACAACGGGGAAACCACTCAAACAGCGGTTACCCACAAACATTTCAAACTACTTCTACTTTGAAAATGTGTTTCAAAATGTGTCGAACATTGCAAGCCACACTCAAAAACAAGCCGCTACATGTGCGCTGTAGGGAATGGGGCTGAATTTTCGTCGCGAAAATGTTTCCACTTCCACCCGTCCTTCCTGCACATTCATGTGAAGCACATTCATGCGGTAGTGAAAGTACACTTTCTGTTACGTTCTTACTTTTCTCTCCTTCGTTCGTCCCCTTTACCACAGGAGAATCCCGTTTTCCTACAAATCCTTGAAGGCACGCGAATGAACGATACACCGTGTCACATTTTCGCGTGCATCTCGGTTGGGATTTCCGTCTTAAATCAACCCTCGTTACGGGATGGACGGATCGCAAAAGCAGCAGTCCTTTGACGGTTGGTTCCATCCTTTTAAATTGAGCACACGGCCACGGGGAAAATGATATTAGGCTCAAAAATTATGACAAGCGGCAAGCAACATTCGGGCTTCGGGGACGTCTATGGTTGTCGCACGTTCGTTACGCTCAAGGTTGTGTGTCGGGACGGGGAGGATTTCTTTTTTTTTTTTTTGCGCAAACACGGCAAACGGTAGCAAGCGTACCGGATCGGATGGATCTGGATTTTCACCCTTCTGGCTTTACGGTGGTGGAAAAGTGTCGCTTGCGGTTGATTTCTGTGGCGAGTGAGCTGATGTAGGAGTATGCTTATATGCGATGTGATGGTGTTATCATATTTTTTTTACTTCTTGGGGAAGTTTTAAAGCAATATCGGCACGCATGCAGCTTCGCATGAATGTGCAGGAAGGACGGGAGCGACTGATTTCGGGCCTGCACTCGAAGGGACAATCGAATTTGATTTAGTTTTGTAGCTTTTTGTTTTGCAGGGAAACACAGGGAAATGCGTATCTAAATAAATGTGTTTGGGCTTAGGGCATTAGAGATAAAAGTAGAAATAATACGAAAAATACTAGTTATGGTTGAAGTTTGTTTTAAATGATAATTTCTAATACATCTTGGTACATATATTTATCCTTTTCATAATAAGGGATCAACATTTATTATTTCATGCTAAGATTATAGAAAAAAAATCATATTCATATTCATTAACTGTATACCGCATGGGTTTAACAAATATGATCAATTATGCCAATTTTATTTTAAAATATATCTAACTACAACGTAATTAGGAAACATTCTGAAAGGAAAATAAAACTAAATTTTAGAAATGAGAAGACTATCCGAAATAGTACAAAAAATCCCTTTATATAAAATAATTGATGTTCAAGGACTTGATTTCAGGCGACAAGTAGCTCAAACTACATTCATATCTCTGACTGCAGACAACGAGGATGAGGAACAAATCAATTTAAAACATCGTAATCTCGAATAAATCTTACATGAGTTATAATATTCCGGTATAAGCGAAAATTCAGATGAACTAGTTTTAAGCGTAGCAATTCATGGAATTCATGTTCAGTTCGACAATAAGTTCGATGATCTTATTTATTTATTTATTTATTTATTTATTTATTTATTTTCTTAATTATGACAGCTACATAGCCGTATTGTTAGTAACGAGTATGGCGGTATATTAATTTAATATACAATTTGCCCAAGGCATTATCTCCTTGTATTTTGCCATAAGGTTCGATGTCGAGAAGCTGTACGATGATCTCACCATCGTGCAGCGAAAAAGTCTCGCCAAGCTGCGCTGACACCGGAAGACCAAGCACGTAAAGTCCTTTTAAGCTGTCCATATAGCCAGAGGAGGCGTGGTAGGCCCAAACTCAGGAGGAGAAATGGCGTTGATGCGTCAGCCAGAACGGTTGGGATAACGGATTGCCAGACGACAGCGCTGGACCACGAGCGGTATCGAGGAATGTTGCAGCAGGCCAAGACCGCGAAGTGGTTGTAGCGTCTGATAAGTAAGCAAAGTATCGTCAATGACAATATTTCTCGTAGTTAAGCATTGTTTAAATTAGGGTAGCCATTATGACGGCTAAAACAACTTCAGAATTCTGCTACCAGACTAACTTCGACTTAACTGCAATATAGCATCGATCTGCTAAATGGCTAGAAGATCAAAGAAAAGACATGTTTTACACTTTCACCAGAAATATGCAAGTAAATTAAAGGAAATGCTTAGGATGGTGATAGCAAACATAGGAAACAAATCACCAGATAATATGTTTATGTTTGGTCAGATCTCTACAGTTGTTAACAGACCGGTAACCAGTTATTAATACTATCCGATCCGATCCGATACTCCGTCGATAACCTTGTTCAACGAGAGTGTAGCTGAAGAATGTGGTGTGTGAAGAATGTGGGGTAAGAATTGTTGTGCTGATCCTAAAAAGAAGCACATGAGTCTCAAAAATCTATGTAAACTCTGCTTATAGTAAATAAGTAAAAGTGCAAAGGTGGATTTATTAAAGAATTAAAGAAAAAGAATTAAATCTTCATGGTGGCATACAACATCTTATTTAAATAGGTGCCATTTTGTTTGTGTTCAATTACCATCTTTTACAAGAGCGTACTTTAAGTTAATTACGATAAACAATTTTCTGATGATTATTAATTTTTATAACGTCATCTACAAAGTCGCAAAGCCATTTATGCAATGGACATATGATAGAATATAGCTAACTAACAATATTTCTGGACCAAATTAATTATTATTTCTATGCTTTGTGTATATTTTTATTGGTAATAAATTAAGGCATTTTTGTAATCCATTGTTTTAAATAATCAAATAAGAAGATAGTCAAAACAAGACCTAAATTAGAAAAAGTTTGTTTTTCTTATGAATTCAATTCATAAGTCTGCGAAAGGTGGAGAGCGTTCTTCCTCAGACATGCAAAACCTTGACACGTCTGAATCTAATTCCATCAAAATATGACACCACGACAACACGATCAAAATGATGCATCTTAATGGCATTATAAATGCATCTTGTGGCAATCTGTTTTGCCGCTTAATAAAACCTTTCCTCATCCATTGTCCTTCCGTTGCTTTGTCCGCCTTTAAGTAAAAGCCTTTAAGAAAACGTCCTTGCACAGAGTACCACAAGTCAATCTGTGCCTGGTGAAAGTGGTAGTAAATGTGTCAAAAGTCAAGTACAACCGTGTCAGATGGTCATCACTAAACATCCTCCCCCCGTCGGACACGAAGCGGAATGAGCCTGCGGAATGATGTCATTAAAAATCGAGCACTTGTCATCCCGCCTTTTCCCGACATCCCTTCCATCCGAACAGCAGAAGGGATCAAGTGTCGGGAGCGTTTAATGACGGAATGGTTCATGAAATTCCTTAACCAGCCTCTCCACGGCAGCCGCGGTCACGGTAGCGCGAAGTAATTAAAACATCAATTAAACAACTGTTTCCGGTCGGTCAAATTGTCTACTGTGTCCGCCTGTTGCCAACAAATCGGATAACTTTCGGCAGAGTTCTGAGAAACCTGGGAAGATGCAAAAAAAAATACAAGTTAGGACACTTCTCATAAACTCGCCGCACTTGAAAAAGGTCATGAACCGACCGTTATCGACTAATCCTAAAACTCACCCGCTCGGAACAAATGGCCAGCAAAAGCGATGGACGTTTATTGAGTTGGGAGGGCCATCGTTTGCTATTGTCTCTGTTGATTTTTTTGGTTATCGTGCACACTTCCACCGGGAAGATTTCCTCAACGAAATGATTTTTTGACTTTAGCAGGCATTCGTTGGTACGTGTTTGCACCCTTCCGATGGCAACGAAACCCCTTTTATTGGTGGCTGTTTTTACTCTCATTGCTGTCGATGTCACCCACAACATTCGACAGTGAACTGTGATAAGAAATTCCTCTGTTCCGTGCGTACTTTTCCGAGGGTAAACATTGAGCGACCATCAGCAATAGAACAAAATATATATAAAAAACTCCCAAGTCAACTATTTTCTTGACGCTTCTAACCCTGGACGATTGGAAGGAGTCGGTCGTCGTCTTTTTTTTTCGTTCTTTCGGTGTACAGCGTTGTTATGTTTCGCTTTTGAATCTAGTTCCAATTCGCTTTCCATTTAACCGATTCGGCTCAATGATAACGGCGGAACGATGTCGTACGAAAGCGGGAACCGGAATGACACTCATAAGACGCTGGTAATGGAGCTTGTAAGCACTGTCCGAACGGCCACCGGCACGGGGTGCGTGGAATGGCGGGAAAAACCTTCACTTTCTTTTCCTGCACGCAAAACATTAGTCCTGGCAGTGGATGTCCTTTCCGTGGTGGATGACACCACCAGTGATCCGGACGCGCATTTTATGTGTCTTTGAGCTCTGCTTTTTTTTCTTTTCCATTCGTTCGCTGTCCCTCTTTAGCCGGTCGTCAAATTTTATAGCCGTCAAGAACAGAAAGTTCCTTATGGTGCTTGCGTTTTGCGAAGAAATGTGGTCGCTTTCGGGTTGGACATTTCTTTCTTTTTTTGTTTTTCGTCCGCTTTGTGCATCGTCGTCGAGCTGTCCGCTTGCCGTTGACTGAGCGTTGTAATAACCGTGGATGAAACTGAAGGATTTGCTTACTTGACAAGAACGACTTGGGGTGGAAGGGGTGGCAAGGGGGTGTTCCGTTTGGTTTTATGACCGATTCTAGAGGGTGTTCGAATTGCAGCCATTTCTGTATTTTGCGTGCTATAAAAAAGTACATTTCTTTTGTTTAAAGTGTGCTGACCATAAAAAGATCGTCGTAAATGTGTTTAAAATCAATTTGGTGGCCATCGCATAGACAAACGTGATTCGGTAGCTCGAGATTTTTCATCAAATAGTGCTACTTATTGGAAAGACGGTAGAAACCGTTATTATATAGGGTATATGTACCAAGAGTAGTGCAATTAGACAGTTTAAAGACAATGCAATGAAATTGCTATGAATTAAAAATTACTGATAAGCTGTAACTATGAACAAATTATGATGAAAATAGATATTTTATTGTATTTTAATGTAGGATTTTTTTAATTGTTTTTGTAATTTAAAATTAATTTTATTGTGTTTGTGAATATTCTATTTTATCGTTTTAGTGCAGGTTATGGAAAAAATAATGAAAAATATATTTTGATTTTTAAATTACGTTTTGTTCTTTTTTAAGAACATTGGGAGAGTACAAAAAGTCAATAGCAATTTGGATTAGGGATCAGCATTAGAATAAACTAGTAATCTATTTATTTGAGTTAGATTTTATGAAACTGTTTTGATTGTTGTCGTCATAAATAATGACAATAATTTCAAATTAATTACAACATTAAAACCATCGTGCGTAGAGTCTGACTTAGTAACAAAGCAAAACTAAAAAAAAAAAAGAAAAAAAGAATCATGTGAAACTGATATTTTCCAAAACATCAGGTTATTTTCCATAATCCCTCAAGTGTCCTCTAAGTAACGTGGAATTAGACATTCCTCTTTCATGATCCACTTATATAGGGTATTCGAGGTAAATTTGACAGTTACAAACAAAGAAAAAAAAATAGGAGTCTATTTATTGAAATTATCGAAAAAAAAAATTCTCATTTGCATCAATAACAACCTCACTCCGGATCTGAAACCTAGCTACCGTGTTTCTGGAAAGGGCCACAAAAACGGGCTTCATTTTCGACGCTAGATCCACCGTAGTTTTGCTAGACGATCGATTAATGTAATTAATGTAATGCTAAAGATCTTATTCAAAGAAAAACGGTGGCATCACGACCCTCTTTGACGCACCCGTACTATATAAGCGTCAGGGAAAGTTTGATCTTTGTCAAGAGTAGAATGTACGAAACGCAGTAGGTAAGCTTTTGATTGTTCTGGACGTTAAGATTGTGGTCCTGGCAAAACTTCCTCATGTCCCTAATGTTCCGGTTTAGCTTTCCGGCGCGGATAATTATGAAACATGTGTTTCCTTTCCACGATTCGGGTAGCTTAAACATGTTTGAGTCACTTGAAAATGTTTCGCCTATTAGTATACAACTATAGCTTTCGATGAATGTGTTACTAGTGTTGTTAACCGTTTCTAATTTACCTATAACGCGCTGTAAATGCGGTATTTTATCGGTTGTTGGTTAAATAATTTCATCCTCCACTTCTCTATTATATTAGGACTCACGCTCATAGACTTCAAAGATTTCCACGAACCGTAAGATAGGTCATTTGACCACATAAATCGGACTTGAATATACTCATAAAGAATAGGGAAGTGATCCAAATGGGATTCGATATCCGGCTTGCCGAATGAATACTAACGCTGTTATCACCTCTGCCACAGAGGTCCACCAGTCCAAGAATACAGCACGAACCTTCCTTCACCCATCTTAGGAACATCTGGTTGATCTAGATACTTGTTATACACAATTTTGCATATATTTGACATTGCAACATACAGAGTGGCGAATTCTTTTACAGTTTTTGAACCCAATTTGCCATATAGCTGAAACTGTAGACTCTGGAACTTTGCAGTTTTTGCTCCGCACACGTTTATTCGTTGTGTTATCAATTTTACTGCCTCTTCACGATGTGTCTTTTTGAAGATTCTGATGATTGTTGAATGTCCACATGCTCCTAGGGACACTATTTGAACAATTCGATTTATGGTCTCAAAGTAGCTTCAATGGCAATGCTCTCTTATTTCTTGGTCTGCTGTAATTGGCACGCCTACTGGACAAGGCCATGTCGCAGCACACATCATCAAAGATAGTCCTTAGACCTTTGCCACTTGAAAATGGCGAGCGCATTGGCATCTTTTCATCGTCAACATACTCCAGAACTCGTTTCAGAAGAGAACCAGTCGTATGCGAGTGTGCGATATCGCGTAAGTCGTGCGTAGCTAAAGTCTTTTGAAGTTTGAAGTAGAGCCTATAGAAGGTACCATCCCCTTGGCCAGTGTGCTTTTGGAATTTGCTGGTTAAGTTGTTGTCCGAAGTTAGGATCGTTCCTAAGTAGAAGGACTCCTCTACTATCGAGCTTCAGAAACTATGATATTGTTCGTTATTGGCAGTAATAGTGCTTATCAATTAAACTTGAGCTTATTTGCATTTGTCCTTGATGCATGTTATGATACCGGATTGCTAATATGTGACAGGGCTATGACAAATCGCACTATTAAATCGAATATTGCTGCTCTAATGTCATGTACTGCCGGAAAAACATGTGGCAATCTATTTAAAAAACTAAATATTTTACCTAATAATCTACAAAATGCGACCATTATAAGTTTAAACAATCCGTAGAAGCGCTTAGCTTCCTCAATGTGTTTAATTTGTTGTGTCAAAGATATGCTTTTACACTAGAGCCATTATTGATACTCTCACCCTAGCGAATCTTCCATACATTGATTCCCGTAACTGTTTCTCGTAAATGTGTTTAATGTTTTCTCGTAATGTGTTGCCAAAAACACAACTGCCGAACATTGAATGCATCGTGCACATTTGCACTTGTACCGGCCACGATTGCCTATCAAACCCATCCTAATAGAGACGTTGGGCCCTTACCAATAGCCATCTCATTAGCCACCACCAACTGCCCTCCGGTTGCTCTAAATTGTCTAATTAGGCTGACAACACATCTCTCTCGCACGCTCTCTTTCTCTCTCCTTTTCTCCCTTTCCCTTCCCTTTACAAAGTAACCAAACTTTCACACCGAATCCGACACATTCCGGCACAACGATCGATCGCCCGCGGACAAAGTCGGACCGCTCTCAGTTTACACATTATGGTGTAATTGTAATTGGAAAGAATTAAGGCGCAAGTGAATCGAGACACGAGATTAGCTTACGCGCTGCACCTTTTTTTTTTGTTTCGGGGTGTTACGCGTTGCATTTACGACAGGGAAGCGTTCTATTGTTCCCCTGTGGCCTTCGCAGCGGGTGTTGCGCGCCCTACCGGGGTGGCGCTACGGGGTGAATTTTCACGCTACCGAGGGGTTTCCCGGTGTTTCAATGTGTGCGCGCGTCAAGTGGATGGTGTGGTAGTGTGTGCATTGTACAGCGAAAGGCAAACCGGGTCCTTTTTGTGTACGACGCGCTGTATGCTCAGGAACGTCTGCACATTTCAACGAGTGCCATTGAGATGAGATTTTTCCTTCTATTTTGAAAAATGAAGTCAAGTTGTCACTCCTTTTGTGTTGTGGAAGAATGAATGAAAGGAGTTGAAATTGAAGATCTTATTGATTTTTGTTTAGTTGAAGAATTTGTGCTATGAGAAATAGTTATGAAACAAAGAGAACATAAGAAACTGCATCCTCGGGATGAATCATTCCTTGGACACTGGGTGTATTGCCTGCCGCACACCCTCAGCATTTTGCAAGAAAATCCGTTCCGCCTACGCTGCTGGAAGGATTTAACTTGTTATTAATAATTGATTGATTGATGTTTTAAAATTTTCTCCCAACTGCGGCCGCGGGAGTTTCCCAAAACCAACCCTACACGTGCAGCAACGGAACCCGAAAACCGATCAATCGTTGATTGTCTTACGCGGCGGGACTAAGCTGGCAGCGTGGCCAAAAGGGCGTCAGTGCAGAAAATGAGATTGAAATGACAGAACAGAAAATCGGCTTTAATCGGCCAAACGCTCCCTCGCGGTGGACATTTTGTCTTCCTGTTCCTGGCTTTTCTGGTTCGTTTTTGTTTTTTGCTGAAGCGCAAATACCTTCTCTGGGAGATGGAAAAACCACCCAGAAGGGTGTCGACGGGAACGATCTGCCCAAGGGAACCACAAAGGATTCAGAAAGGACGGAAACAAAAAAATCTCCCGCATACAAAACCATGCGCTGGAGGAACCGAAACGTGACATATGCCACGATTGGCAACCCGAAAAGCCGTTCCGGATGAAGCTCCCGTTCGCAGCACTGGTGATGATGATAATGAACCCTTCGGATGCCCTTTGCCATGGTACAATCTAGGGACATCTTTGTGGGCTACGGATCGGAGCGAACGGGAATGTCCAGTAGGGTGTCTTTGAAGAGATGATAATGCGATTTTGATACATCCCGTATGACGTTTTGATGAAGGTACGGACAAATCGGCCATCCTCATCGACGTCCTTTTGATGGTTCCCGGTCGAAAGGCTTTCGCTGTGTTTATCTTGATGAGTTTCCAACCCGAAAGGTGAATCTAGCGCGTGAGATTATTTCCGAAGCTAGGAACCAGAACCAGAGATGCTCCGAATGCTTGATTTGCGTGTGATGGTGGAAACAGTTTAGGTGGAAGTCTCCATTTTATGATTTGTGATAAGAAACGTTTGGGTTGTGAAGTGTTCAAGTGCTTTCATGATGTGTAAAATTGTTTATTCCGTGCGCTTTAAAGCACTTTTCAAGATTATCCCAGCACCGAAACCAGCACAAGAAAGCTCACAAAATCGAAGCATTCAAATTGAATTGTTTCAAATACCGAATTCCACCTTGCCTAACGGCTACACCACCGAAACATTCTTGCGATACGAGCCGTGCTCCAACATCTGCATTCCCGGGGTACCCGGGGACCCAGGTTGCGCTAACGAAGTAACAATAACTCACACCGTACACCGCAAGTTTAACGCCGCAACTAAATTATGTTCCACTTATCCTTGCAAACGCACGCGTGTCCCGCATCGTGGGGTGAAACTTCTGCACACAGCACCATTTTCACTCGGCCAAGTAAGTAAGAAATACTTTTACTCATTACAACGCCAACGAAGGAACGAACGAGGAACTTCCTGCAGGAACAACCGCAACATCATAGCACACCCAACCCGTCACGACCAAGTTCCGGGTAGCGTCGGAACTTTGCGCACCCACCTTCCAGGAGTAGAGGAGTTGTTGGCCTTCTGGTGTTTTTGTGGTGCGTGCGCTGCTGCAGCCCCCGGGAGCAGAGCAAATCGCCACTTTACAGCGCACCGGAACGAGCTAATTAAAAACACTTGCGGTACGGCCGTTTTATGTCCCGGGCGCCTCGGGTTTAGCGTGCCTCATATCTTCATATGCGGTGCGGGTGCGGTGAAGTTGTTGGCATGTGTTTTACTTGTTACTAACGGCTAGTACAAACACACGCACACACTCGTTTGTGGGTTGATTCGCACAGTAATAGCGCAGCTTGTTTGTTGTGGTTTTGCCACGGTGCAATCAAAATGCTGCTACTGTGTGGTTAGGGAAATTTCTTGATTTTAGAAATAAACGTCGAAAGTCCTGTCGTATTGTGTGGTTTCCATTTTATCACAGTTTTTCAAATTTTGTTTTTACATTTCATTAAAATCTTTTCGAAAACCACAAGTTTTAATTTTTAGTTTTTTCATCAAATAGTTTTGTGATACTCAATTTTTATTAAATTGATTTACACCTTGAATATTTCAACAATGTGCTTGATTAACAACATATTTTAAGAGCTTAGAATTAGTTTGGGTTTGTTAGTTTGTTTGAAGGGAAGCTCACTTCATCCAACCTTATTTGTAATTATATTTTATTACAGTTATTTTTAAAATTGTACACCATTTTGAGTCTGATGTTTGGGTTAATGGTAAATATTTGTTTAAGACTAGTGGTAAAAATTCCTAAGATTTCTTAAAATTTCTTAAAAACTGAACTAAACACTACATTAGCTCAATGGAAAAACGACAAACGTTAACTTTTTAAAGGTCAAATTTAACAATTAGTTTTAAATGGGAAAATACTAAGCTGTTTAATCTTTTAGCTCAATAAGTAAATTAGCCATTAGAATACAACGGTCTATTTCACTTATTAGTATTTCACCCCTTGCCTTTTATTTCAAACATGTTCATAACAAAAAAAAAGACAAATTATTGATAGTAAAATACTTAAAATTATCGTGAAAATGTTTCCGTGGTAGAAATCAACTGAACTATACACGCAAGTCAAAAACATAACTTCTTAAATATACCAAGCATAAATTAAATATGAATTGCTGGAAAAAATATCTCATAATTGTGTTTAATTTTTATTTCTCCCATAAGGATGGCAACATAGCCTTACTGCCATGCACCGCGAGTGTCGATGTTGCAATTCAGTATTTTTTTTTTTTTTGTTCTTGTATGACGGCCTGGCCGTATTAGGAGTAATTGAGTATTTACAATATTTACAAATAAATTAATCCTTGCAATTGCCTCAAACATGCCAAGCAAACTCGGTTGCGACAAGGGCCTAATCAAAATAGAAAGACCCATCTCAAATTATGAATCAAAATCCTCTAAAAATTCATTTAAAAAACATCTATCAATACTTTTCTGTGTTTCTTAATAACATCTTGTGCGAAGACTCATTTTGATTTTGATTGCATTGAAACTTAACACTTATACATATTTTTCAGATTTTTTTTATCGATTTCATCTCGAGATTGTTTTTCTATGCTTTTTCTTTATGTTTTGATGGATGCTCGATGCTTTTGAAACGATTCCAAGGGTAATCATTCATACCATTTTGAAATAAAAGTACAATCTCTTATTTCCACAAAAGTCAAATATCATCTGTCATACATTTTTTATAAAAAATATAATGGAACGATTCGTTAGAGACAATGGAAAGTTAATTAATATGAAGTCAATAAAAAAGTATTCAAATAAAAAAAAACTGTTGAAGTCCACGTGTCTCCAAATCAACGTATGCTGACATTAGCAAAACAAGGGCTTATATTGTCCTTTTCTATAAGATATCAATTAACTAATTAAGATTGTGTTGACCTTTTTGATACCATAGTTATTAAGCAAGAGATATTTTATATTATTATATCCTTTATAACAAACACTTAACCTACACTTTCAAGATGATATACTTGCATTTGCGCAAGAATCCTTAATTTACTTATGTTTTATAAATTTTTGTATGTTTTTAACTTTATTTCATTTAGCAATACGGCCTGGCCGTTCTTAATGAATAAAAAAAAAACAAAAAAAACTTTATTTCATTTATCTGCAGCTTCAGTGAAGATATGTTATTCTGGTATATTACACAACTTGGATTGTTCATACCAGTTACA
>AXCM01007666.1:0-13017 GCA_000473375.1 Anopheles culicifacies | reverse complement strand
TCTAAGGAAATTATCGCTTAAACTCAGGGTGCACATATATCAACACCGGTAATGGTCAAGTTATCCAAATTCCCGGCTTTGAGTTTTAGTCTCAACTTTAGACAGACGGTTTACAGCAGTAAGCAAGAAAAGTGCTACAAAATTAAGAGATCTCTTCAATACTTTGGACTAAATGGCAAGAAGTATAGCTAAAAATGTTCATGCAAAAATAAGGATCCCTTAATATATTCAATAAAGTCAGGTCTTCTTAGCGCAACCAGTCACACATGTGTTCGGAAGATCATCTTAAGCAGACACATCATTTAAAGAGAGATGACTACCTGTCTTCAGATATATCAGGTGCATGATAAAAAATGTGTAATTAATTTTGATTAATTACGACAAAAGTGTTAATTCATATGCACCTAAGTTTAGCAATGATGCAGTATGTTCTCTGTAGTAACATTGAAAATTAAATTAAGAAAAGAAAGTAATATCCACATACCACTGCCGTTGATGGTTGTACCAGCAGCAGCAAGCACGTCAGGAAGAGTGTCACACTAAATGTCACCGAGCGTACGGAACATCGGCGCCTCCGGTGGACGGTGTCCTTATTTTCCAGACCCCCCGGGAGCGTGGGGTCCGCGGCCCGCAACATGGCTCTCCGTTTCGGCAACGCACACACTGTTCACACGCGATTGCGATTTTCGTTTGTTCGACTGTGCTACCTATTCGACCGCCCGACACCGGCAGCTACAGAGTACACATGCACACGAGAGTTAACTGTCCACGCCAGACCACGCTGCTGGAAACGAATCCTTCGAACACGCGCGAAGGATCAACAACACGTAGCGGTTTTTTATGCGGTTAACGGCCAGCAAAATGAGTACAATATGTCAAGTTCAGTTTCGAGGGCTGATCGTGCGTCGTGCGTGAGCCCAGAGCAGCCTGCTCCGAGCCCGGATGCTTTTAAACCGGTCGGGGGGAAAATGCACCACCCACCCAGAAGGAAAACCAAACCCCACCCCGTGCGTGCTGTGGCAACGATTCGTAACAACACGGACGCGGACGTGCCTTTGGCCAACGGAATCCACACGCAAGCAACACACGCGCGCGCGGCTCCGATCGAATGTTCTGAACGTTCGAATCACTACTAACGGGCCCGAGCCAGTCGGTAACATTTTCTTGCCATCTTGCCGGTCAAACCGCGTCCGGATTCTGGACCGCACGCGTCCCGCTGCCTGCCGCGCACGCACAAACGCAACCCGACCGCGACCCGAACGTGGCCCGAACGCCAGTTGATCCGGCACGAGCAGGCAACCGTACCGTGGGCCTTAGCCAAGAGCTCGAGAAAATCGCCAAGATCGTCTTGAAGTCAGTACTCTGTGAACGATCGGACGCGCTGGATCGGTTGCTGTGGTCCCGTCAAACAGCTGCGCCCTGGTGGTGGTCCCGACCCGTAGGCACACTTTGAACAATTTTTCCAACTGCACACTTTTTCCCAACATCCCGTCGATCGCGTTCATTTGTTGCGTGTGTGTGTGTGTGAGTGTTCGTGTCCGTTGCCAACCTCTCCTCTTCGCCCATGATCCAACATTTTAAGGGCTTCGAGTGAGTTTGGAGTTGTGCACGGTGAAAGGTCGGGTTGGTCCAATGGAGTTCGGGTCCAGTTTTTCCGTGTGCCGTCGCTGATGCAGTACACCGCAGGAAGCAGGAGCGATGTTCGTTTCGGTTGCGAGCTCGCAGATGAAAGAATATGTGCTGAACGAGTAATTTTTGGAGCTCGGAGTGAATTTATAGTGTTTTCTGGTGATGTGTTGGAAACGCTAATTTGAATAATCGAGATTCTAAGGAGTGACGGAGTGAAGATTTAATTGAGAGCCAAGTTCTTTTTTCACTTTATTGGAGCGTTTTGAAAACTATTATTCAAGAATATTTAATCACGAATTATTTAACCCGATCTATTCCATAGCTTATATTTATTACGAAAACACGCGAAAATCCTTAACCTTTCTAATTGTTTAATTGTTTTTACCCCAGTGAAGGATTCCAGTGCCAATTTCACATGAATTTTCCCACCAGGAAAATACGGTAGAGATTAGCGAAAAATCTAACGACTTCGTACCAAATAATATAGGAGCTTTTGTGATATCGACCGAATCGGTGTTTGCCATGCACACCCAGTGAGAGTGAAGTGTGGGGAAGTTAAGGAAAAAAAATAATAAACCAGTGTGATCTTTTCGTGACGTGACCGAAGGTGCTAAACAAGCAAAGAAAAGCTTAGTTGTACACACTGCAAGTACGAGTGAAGTTTTACGGAGTGAAACCGTTGGAGCGCACCGTGCCGGAGCAGATCGGTCGATCCGGCGTGCCATCTACAGCCAAGCTGGCTAATATTCGCTGCTAGTCGAAACGTTCGACATCGGCCCTGTTCGTGGGGCTGTACGGTCAGGGCCACCATCAAAATGGGGACCCGAATAAAATGGTAAGCCGGTTGGTAAATTGTGCAACACCTTTACAGATAGGTAGTCGCTGTGTCGCTGTATGCTACCACGCTTGCAACCAAGATCCCGTGGGTTCCCCGTTTTTCGTTACCCAGCTGCAGGGAACCGTTGGGAGTCATTGCTTTTGCCTGCGCGATTCGACGCCCGGTCGGATTACGCTGAGTGGGTCAAATGCGGAGGTCCGTGCCAGTATTCCATTTGTGCGAACACTGCGCTCCAAGGCTCAGCAAATGCTGATGAGGGTACTGAAATGGGGCAAACGATAGAGTTTTCCAACGGGGCAGTGGAAGGCCAGCATGGGACCATGCTGTACCGAAAGATATCTTTACTATTTTGCTTGTTGTGGCAAAATTCTCGCTTAACATGATTTTGATGGCAAATTGTGGATAGAATCGTTACCGAGTGGTTTGTTTAACAAAACATTCTACCAAACAGCTATCGAAAACATGTTGTAGAACAAATTGATTTGTTTTTTAAAAGGAAGAGAATGAGACTGGTAATGAAAATGTGATCATTAATTAGGTAAAAATTCGTACAAAAATAGTCAACAAAGATTTGAGAACGTTAACTTAGTCTCTCAAAGAGCACTCACTGAAAGATCGGAAGCATTTAGTAACATTGCGAATATAGTATTTTTTTTATTAAAAAAATCGCCTTTAATTCGCATAAAAAAGTGCAAATAATAAATAAGTTAAATTATGTTAAGAATTGCGCAAGTAAACTTGCAGCTCTGGCAACGACACTGGAACGCCCGCAAACATTCCTGGTTTAACATGTTTCTCTAGGATTTCATTTTGCTGAGTTCTAGGCCTGAGTATTAAGATAATAGAAAAAAAGATTTATAAAAATGTAGTTAGAAGTGTGTTAATTAATAAAATATGCTCTGGAAGAGATGAAAAGTAAAAATGGGTAATTTAATTAGTAATTGATGTAACTTAACCTTATTTGAGTTATGAGTGTTTGGATTGAGATCCAGTCGCCGAGGCATGTTTTGCAGGATGTATTGGTTATTGCGACGTTCCATAATGTGTGGAATCTTTAAGACCACGGTCTTTCTAGCTAAAATCAAATGAATGATCTTGGGCGACTTTTTTACAATCAATTATCAATTGTATCTTCTTCTTCTTCTATGGCTCTACAACCTCGAGAGGTCTTGGCCTGCCATTTCTGGCTTCCGTGACTTGAATGTACCCGCAACAGGGTAGTCAGCCCTGCGTACGGGGGAACGGCCCGAATGGGATTCGAGCCTCGGTCCTGTCCGTTCGAAGGCCGGCGCCTCAATCTCCTCGGCCACCGAACCGATCCAATCCATTGTATATTCAGCATAAAAGATGTGGAATTAAATTTGATGTATTTATTTGATTTTGTCATTCGGTCTCATATCTTCTGCCAACATTCCTGGGTAATTCCCACCGAAGGTCAATGAACCATATCACTTTTATCGAATTCTGCATGTACATGATCGGACATCCGATCCCATACATCAACTGTGACGGGTGACGAATCGGAGTAGCATATCTAGAACCCACTTCCTGGCCACTGTTACGACCCAGAAAAAGAATAGAGTTTGCCACATCCATCGCGTACCCATTCGTTGCGTCACATCCCGACGATCGCAACGAAGTGGCACGGAGCACGCCGAAAGGCTATCAGGAACGGCCCTGGCAAACCGATAAGCCCGAACGCGTTCATGTTGCGCTTCAGCAGCACCGAACGAGCGAACGAGCTGCGTGGTTCGGGCTTTGGTCCGTTCTCGGCTCTGATAATGGCACACATGTGCCGGGTTATGAATGAGAATTTCCCCCATTGGCGAAGCATGTTACGCTCTACAGTACTTGTTGAAACAGTTGTTTTCTCTCTCTCTCTTTCTGCGTTACAGGTTAATCACTACCTCGTTGCTAGTCTGGTTTGGACAACATGCGAATGCGGTAAGTACGAGGCACCTACAGCGACAGGTCATTCTACTTATGCGTCGTATGTATTCTTTTCTTCCCACCATACACTCACCGTATATACCCACCTGTAGCAATTATGGGCGACTGGCGGAAGTTCCATGTTGGGTAAGCGACAGGATCAGGAACATCCGCGACAGATTCAACCACAGTTCGATCCGAGCTACAGGCTCATCGATACGGCCAGCGGCCCACAAGGACCACCGTCCAAGAACTGCACTGCGGGTGGCTGCTGTGTACCGAAATGTTTTGCCGAGAAGGGTAACCGTGGTCTGCCGGGTCCGCCGGGTTTGAATGGCGTCAAGGGCGTCCGAGGATTTCCTGGCTCGGAAGGCTTACCGGGCGACAAGGGTAGCAAGGGTGAACCGGGTCCATTTGGGCTGCAGGGACCGAAAGGTGATCGTGGTCGAGACGGATTGCCGGGCTATCCGGGCATTCCCGGTACGAACGGTGTTCCCGGATTGCCGGGCTTACCCGGTATACCTGGACGGGACGGATGCAACGGTACGGACGGTTTGCCCGGCTTTGAAGGTCTGCCAGGAAGTCCGGGTCCACGCGGTTATCCCGGTAGTCCGGGATTGAAGGGTGAAAAGGGAGAGCCCGCACGCCATCCGGAAAACTACAACAAGGGCCAGAAAGGTGAACCTGGTAACGATGGACCGGAGGGACTGCCTGGACCACAGGGTAAGGAAGGACCGAGGGGACATCCGGGAATGCCCGGTGAAAAGGGTGTGCCCGGTATTCCCGGATTGAGAGGCGAACGAGGCGACAAGGGCGTCTGCATCAAGGGCGAGAAGGGCCAGAAGGGTGCAAAGGGCGAGGAAGTGTACGGCGCCACGGGCACGACAACGACGACGGGACCGAAGGGCGAGAAGGGTGATCGGGGCGATTTGGGAGAACCGGGACGACCAGGAGAGAAAGGACAGGCCGGTGACCGTGGACAAGTGGGCGAGCGGGGACACAAGGGCGAGAAAGGTTTACCCGGACAACCCGGCCCTAGGGTAAGTAACGCGTCTGCAGCGTCCTCTAGCGGTGGTGGATTGAAACTGAGCAGTTACGCATGCTCTTCTCATTGCATACATTTAGGGGCGTGATGGTAACTTTGGACCGGTAGGTCTTCCCGGACAGAAAGGTGATCGTGGAGCGGAAGGATTGCACGGATTGAAGGGTCAAAGTGGACCGAAGGGTGAACCTGGACGGGATGGCATTCCTGGTCAGCCGGGTATCTCCGGTCCTCCGGGTGCTCCAGGCGGTGGCGAAGGACGTCCAGGTGCACCGGGACCGAAGGGACCTCGCGGTTACGAAGGACCACAAGGACCGAAGGGAATGGATGGATTCGATGGTGAAAAGGGCGAACGTGGACAGATGGGTCCCAAGGGTGGCCAGGGAGTACCAGGCCGACCGGGTCCTGAAGGTATGCCCGGCGACAAAGGTGATAAGGGAGAATCCGGCTCAGTCGGTATGCCTGGTCCACAGGGACCTCGAGGATACCCCGGACAGCCCGGACCTGAGGGACTACGTGGTGAACCGGGTCAGCCGGGTTACGGAATCCCTGGACAAAAGGGTAATGCCGGTATGGCTGGGTAAGTAGACTGTAGTAATCATTAGAAGCTGAGAACCTTAAAAATTAATATTTCTGAGTTTTATTTCTCTCAATCACCCACTAGTTTCCCAGGCTTGAAGGGACAAAAAGGAGAGCGTGGTTTCAAGGGTGTAATGGGAACGCCTGGTGATGCGAAGGAGGGTCGCCCAGGAGCACCTGGAATGCCGGGACGTGACGGTGAAAAGGGCGAACCGGGTCGTCCGGGTCTCAGCGGTGCGAAGGGTGAACGTGGTATGAAAGGTGAAATTGGTGGCCGCTGTACGGATTGCCGACCGGGACTGAAGGGCGACAAGGGTGAACGTGGATACGCCGGTGAACCGGGACGGCCAGGATCGAGCGGCATACCAGGCGAACGTGGCTATCCGGGAATGCCTGGAGAGGACGGTACGCCGGGACTTCGCGGTGAACCAGGACCGAAGGGTGAGCCGGGACTGCTCGGACCTCCGGGACCATCGGGCGAGCCGGGACGTGATGCAGAGATTCCAATGGATCAGCTCAAACCCTTGAAGGGCGACAAAGGTGAAGTGGGCGAGAGGGGTCTGATGGGCATCAAGGGCGAGAAAGGTTTCCCGGGACCGGTCGGACCGGAAGGAAAAATGGGTCTGCGCGGCATGAAGGGCGACAAGGGACGACCGGGCGAGCCAGGTATGGATGGAGCACCGGGTCAATCGGGTAAAGACGGACTGCCGGGACGACATGGACAAACGATCAAAGGTGAACCGGGACTCAAGGGTAATGTGGGTTACTCGGGCGACAAGGGTGACAAGGGTTACGCCGGATTAAAGGGTGAGCCGGGCAAATGTGCTAATGTGCCACCAAACATTATGGAAGCGATTCGTGGTCCGCCTGGATCGCAAGGAGAGAAAGGCGCTCCCGGTATTCAAGGTCTGCGGGGTGAAAAGGGTGACATGGGTGAACAGGGACGAACGGGAGCACAGGGTTCGGCAGGACCACCGGGCGCACCGGGTCCAGTGGGACCGCGCGGTTTGACAGGACTCCGGGGTGAGAAAGGTAACACGGGACCGCTTGGACCACCGGGAGCTCCGGGACGGGACGGCATACCCGGTGCACCGGGACTTACGGGTCCAAAGGGAGCCAAGGGAGATCCAGGTCTGTCAATGGTTGGTCCACCAGGTCCGAAAGGTAATCCAGGTTTGCGGGGTCCGAAAGGAGATCGGGGAGGTACCGGCGATCGCGGCGATACTGGACCACCGGGTGCCCCTGGCTACCCGGGTGAAAAGGGAGACTTGGGAACACCCGGTGCTCCCGGCTATCCTGGTGAGGTTGGACCGAAGGGTGAGCCGGGTCCGAAAGGACCAGCCGGACATCCTGGTGCACCCGGACGTCCCGGCGTGGACGGTGTGAAGGGTTTGCCTGGGTTGAAGGGTGACATTGGTGCGCCGGGTGTGATTGGATTACCCGGACAGAAAGGTGACATGGGACAGGCTGGTAACGATGGACTGAAGGGCTTCCAAGGCCGCAAGGGTATGATGGGTGCTCCGGGCATTCAGGGTGTTCGTGGACCACAAGGTGCAAAGGGCGAGCAGGGCGAGAAGGGCGATCGGGGCGAGATCGGCGTGAAGGGTTTGATGGGACAAACTGGACCGCCCGGTATGGTGGGACCGAAGGGAGACAAGGGTCTTTCCGGTTTGCCAGGACCGGCTTGCTTACCGGGACTCTCGGGCGAGAAGGGCGACAAAGGATACACGGGACCGGAAGGACCACCGGGCGAACCAGGAGCAGCATCAGAGAAGGGTCAGAAAGGAGAACCAGGCGTACCGGGACTTCGGGGCAATGATGGACTACCGGGATTGGAAGGCCCAGCCGGGCCGAAGGGTGATGCCGGTGTACCCGGCTATGGCCGACCTGGACCACAGGGTGAGAAGGGTAACGACGGTGTGACGGGACTGAACGGACTGCCGGGATTGAATGGTGTCAAGGGCGATATGGGAGTTCCCGGATTCCCGGGCGTGAAAGGTGACAAGGGTACCACCGGTTTGCCCGGTGTTCCTGGAGCACCATGTATGGACGGACTTCCAGGCGCGGAGGGTCCGGTTGGTCCACGCGGTTACGATGGTGAGAAGGGTTTCAAGGGTGAGCCGGGACGTATCGGTGAGCGAGGCGATCAGGGTGAGAAAGGTGATCAGGGACTGGTTGGACCGGTTGGGCTTATGGGCCGTAAAGGTGATCGCGGTGTTCCTGGTCAACCTGGTCTTCCCGCTTCTGTTGCTGCCATTAAGGGTGACAAGGGTGAACCTGGCTTCCCGGGCGCTATTGGCCGACCAGGTAAGGTGGGAGCTCCGGGTCTTCCGGGCGAGATGGGTCCTAAAGGAGAGATGGGCATTCAGGGACTTCCTGGATTGCCGGGTCCGGCTGGTTTGAACGGATTAGCGGGCATGAAGGGAGATATGGGTCTTATGGGTGAGAAGGGAGACTCCTGTCCTGTTGTCAAGGGCGAAAAGGGTCTTCCAGGACGACCGGGTAAGACTGGTCGCGAGGGACCGCCAGGACTGACGGGTGAGAAGGGTGACAAGGGCTTGGCGGGTCTGCCCGGACCGATCGGACCTCCCGGACCTCCGGGACCGCTTGGACGACAGGGCGAGAAGGGTGATCGAGGTGATTCTGGTTTGATGGGACGACCTGGTAAGGATGGACTTCCAGGACCGCAGGGACAGCGCGGTTTGCCAGGATTGCAAGGCGAGAAGGGTGACCAAGGACCTCCAGGCTTCATCGGACCGAAGGGCGAGAAGGGTGAGCGAGGACGCGACGGAATGAACGGTTTGAATGGACCGCAGGGTATGAAGGGTGACCGGGGAGCTCCCGGACTGGAAGGTATCGCCGGTCTGCCCGGTATGGTAGGCGAGAAAGGTGACCGAGGACTACCGGGTATGGCCGGTCTGAACGGCGCTCCGGGCGAGAAGGGTCAGAAGGGAGAAACGCCACAGCTTCCACCACAGCGCAAGGGACCACCTGGACCGCCCGGATTTAACGGACCGAAGGGTGACAAGGGCTTGCCGGGCTTGGCGGGACCGGCCGGCATTCCCGGTGCGCCAGGAGCGCCTGGTGAGATGGGACTTCGAGGATTCGAAGGTGCACGTGGACTGCAGGGTCTCCGCGGTGATGTGGGACCCGAAGGACGACACGGACGCGATGGTGCTCCAGGTCTTCCAGGTCCTAAGGGTGAACCAGGTCGGGATTGTGAATCGGCCCCGTACTACACCGGCATCCTGCTGGTACGGCACAGTCAATCAGATGAGGTGCCCGTGTGCGAACCGGGTCATCTGAAGCTATGGGACGGTTACTCGCTGCTTTACGTCGATGGTAACGACTACCCACACAATCAGGATCTCGGATCGGCAGGTTCGTGCGTGCGGAAGTTCTCCACACTGCCGATTCTGGCCTGCGGGCAGAACAACGTCTGCAACTATGCCTCGCGTAACGATCGAACATTCTGGCTGTCGACGTCCGCTGCGATACCGATGATGCCGGTCAAGGAGAACGATATGCGACCGTACATCTCGCGTTGCACGGTATGCGAAGCTCCCACGAACGTTATTGCCGTGCACAGCCAGACGCTTCATATTCCCGAATGTCCGAATGGATGGGATGGTCTGTGGATCGGGTACAGTTTCCTTATGGTAAGTATGATTGCAGTCGCCTCTTGCATGCGATCGTTCTCGATCTTTACCTACTCTTGAGTGTTCTAACCTGTTTTCATCTCTCATCTCTCTTACAGCATACTGCCGTCGGCCATGGTGGCGGAGGACAGTCATTGTCTGGTCCGGGTTCGTGTCTGGAGGACTTCCGTGCCACACCCTTCATTGAATGTAACGGAGGCAAGGGTCATTGCCATTACTACGAAACCCAAACCTCCTTCTGGCTGGTGTCGCTCGAAGACCACCAGCAGTTCCAGCAACCGGAGCAGCAAACGCTCAAGGCTGGCAACCTGCTCAGCCGAGTATCTCGGTGCCAAGTGTGCATCCGCCGTTGAGCATCACCATAGGTTTTATTCGGTCGCCTTTTTTTTACCTCCTCTCTCTGACTCTTTCTCTCCCCAAATTTCCTTGTTTATGATTTTTTTTTTATGTTTGCTACCATCTGGACACCGCATGAGTTCGGATGTTCCTTTAGCATGGGGGGTTCATTTGTGCGTATTGTGTCTTTAGCGCACATACAAGTTCCCTTTCCCGCTCACTAAAGCTATACATACCTTCGACTGGCTGAAGCCCACACAGAGACCACAAGACACACTACACAGAACTACTACCACAGACTTTTTTCATCCAGTTGCTTCGTCCAACCCGAACAAACGTAACGGTCAGTGACACTAGATTTTAAATTATTTACAACGGAAAAAAGGTACCGAAACACACGAAACAATATCTTCGTAAAAGCGCGTTCAATTACTACCAAACCAACAAACCAACTGCATCCGTTGTGCATTTAGCAAACTTGGTTTGACGTGACACCAAATATCTAAGTAACCAGAGAGGATCAGTGCAGAATACCTCCCAAGCAGGTGATGGCAACACTGCCAACTAATACATTAATTGCAAGCAGCATAGCAACACAACGGCAGACACGGTGACATCTTCTGTTTCTTAACGTGTTCACTAGCAGCTGTTGTAAAATGGCCCGTGTGTCTAGATGTTTTTGGTAAACACTTTCTTTCTATCATCCTTCCAATACTTTTTGTTTCGATGTGTTCTTGTAGGTTAAAGCATAAATTCTTTCAATGTTCCAATCATGTGATTCAGTAGAGGATAGCTAATGCCGAAGCGATAGCTAATTGCGAGCAATAAGGAAATTATAACATCAAAACTGCCAACTTTCTGTGTGTAAGGAATTTCGGAAGAAGCTTTTCCTCCCCCGCCAAGGGTAGCGTGAGTGGGGTGCGTTCAATAAATAAGTTCTAAAGTGCCATGTAATTAGAAACCGCTTACCATTGAGCACCGGCAGGTAATTGTAATAGTTTGCTACGTATACTAACAGAAATGTTCATGAATTAGAGGGTTTGTGTCTTTTCAATTGTTGTAACGATGTGAAACGAAGAGCAACGCAACACAAAAACACAAAAAAATGTCAATCCCAATTCAAAAGCTTGCAGAAGGGTCGCAAACTGAACTCTCCTCCTACCGTTCGATTAGTTTGTTTTAATTTTAATCGCGCAATTAATGTAACATAACAGAAACGATTATGAAAGATGGAATAAAGGATTTACCAATAGAATGTTGCTGTTTTTTAGCCATTTCAGCATACGACCAAATCAACGCTGAGCTGAATGCATTTTGCGGTAAGTTTCAAGGGTGGTAACTTTTTGTAGAAGTTTTTAGGCTGATTGTTTTGTCAAGATTACATGCACTTATCAAACTTTATTTTTTCTTCTCTTTTTGATGATGGTCATATCTGTTGCTTTTGGCTATTGGTTTAACCATACTCTCAATAATATTATAATAGTATTACAAATATTCTGTTTTTGAGTGTGAATATGCAAACGTATGTGAAAGAAATATAAAAAATGATTACAGAGATGGTTTTCCTCGTTAAAAAATGTTTTAAAATTGTCTCGTTTAAATAAGAATCCATTTGTGTAATCCTCCAGGATTACATTGCACTTATGTCAGTAGGAATAAGGCAACGAATCAATACCATTTTATCGTCCTTCAACTGCAAAAAAATTAAAGAAAAGTGATCATAACATTTTCCACTCGTCCCATGCTGCACCATTTGGTAACTTACTGTAGGAAGAGAGATCAATTTCGTCCGGTAATTCGTTAATATTCACATCAAACCGGTCCTGAACGTCATTTAAAATCTTGGCATCTGCTTCGTCCGAGATGAATGTAATCGCAAGACCCTTGGTACCGAAACGACCGGCACGCGCTACCCGATGCAAATAGGTATCGGAATCTTCCGGCATATCGTAGTTAAACACGATATTCACACGCTCGATATCCATCCCGCGACCAAAAAGGTTCGTTGCGACAAGGATACGCTTCTGGAAATCCTTGAACTGCTGATACCGTGACAAACGTTCCTCCTGCACCATTCCACGGTGAATACCGATAGCGGGAAAGTTTTGCTCGGTCAGCAGCTGTGCCAAAGCCATGCAGCGCTGGACAGATTTCACGAATATTACCACCTTAAAGAAATGGGACAAAATGACCATTAAATTGTCTTCATGTGCCGAACATACATACACTCTCCCGGACATACCTGATTGAACTCCAGCACGTCCAGTAATTCGAACAGCTTTTTGTTCTTTTCCGTTTCCTTCAACTTTACATAATGTTGCTGCAGACCGTGCAGGGTGAGTTTTGTTTCATCGTCAACATACACTTCCATGGGCTGAAGATATGATTCATTCATATAAGATACGGTTTGGCAAGAACGAAGAAGGTAAACAGAAATTTAATGGTTTGATTTTTACAACTACTAAGGTCACTTGAGCGATAGCTTCTTGAAAAATCTTTGCCGTCCGGCACAATATCCGCTATGAGGAAGAAATTAACGTAAGGCTCATATTTACATCTTGCATGAACTTTTTGCACACGGGACGAATCTCTTTGCTGAGAGTAGCGGAAAACATCATCACTTGCTTTCCGTGGGGTGTGTTGCGGAAAATTTCCTGAACATCACGGCGCATATCTGCAACAGAGCAAACGAAATGTATAGATGCTGGTTTTCAAATAACAAATATGTAGCTACTTACCTAGCTGTTCGAGCATTTTATCACATTCGTCCAGTATAAAATGTTTCAGATTTTTCAGATTTAACTTCTTGTTACGGATCAACGCCAACACTCGGCCCGGTGTACCGACGATGATGTGCGGTGTTGTCGTTTTCAACACTTCCTCATCCTTCTGGATTGGCAGTCCACCGAAAAACACGGCCACCTTGATGGTAGGCATGTACTTGCAGAATCGCTCGTACTCTTTGCTGATCTGGAAGGCGAGCTCACGCGTGTGGCACATAACCA
>AXCM01007665.1:0-13385 GCA_000473375.1 Anopheles culicifacies | reverse complement strand
AATTTTTGTGCTCCATTTGGTTTATAGTAATTAAATTTCTGCACACATGATGCACACTGTCCAATAGCAGAGGAGTACTGAACCGTTATGGCATCGTCATCATCATCATGGTCATTATCATCCGTTGTAGGTTGTTTGCTTTCGGTGATTATCGATTAATCGAATTTAATGAGTAATCCCATCCGATCAGCAGCAGAGCGAACTCAGTGTATATGTCATCGATATGAATGCTCTATTGAGCTTTTCCGATACTGCCGAGTTGACCAGACACTTTGAAGTGTCTTTTTGGTAGGCTGAGTGGGGAAGGAATTTATGTCGTGCAGAAGGATTATGTTTCTGCAGGGACCGGAAATCGACAAACGACATCGGAATCGTACCGGTTTCGGTTGGTCGATGGTACGATTGCTTCTTGTCGTCGTTACGGATGAATTCAACTAACCAGTTCTCGAGGCGATTGTACTGCAAGAAAACGTGGAACGCTCAATGCGCCTTGAATGAAGTAGTCTGATGATGATGGTGATGACCGGGTGCTGTGCCTTTTCTATGACCGGCCAACGATTGCTAACGAATGTTGACTGCATTGCTTTTCGATGCGGTTGAAGCTTGCTTGTGTATGAGCTGACGATTTTCGAAGCAAATCTAAGCTGCCACGGCATGTTCGGGCATGGAATAGGTTCTATGATGATTATGCTGTTCGTAAATATCACCTCTCGTTATGTCGTTTGTGTTTAACCTGCACCTGATGTTCCTCTTGAATGGTTTGATAAATGCAAGAAGAAGAAATAAGTAATGTTAGTGGAATGTGAGTAGTCGCTAGGTTTCCCTAGGTATAGAATATGTAAAACATTTGTTATGTGAAGGTTAGGCCGAACACAAATGTATTTTACTTAGCCCTTCAACAAGTAGTTAAAATAACCGGTTAACGAATATGCAGAGCATGATACATTAAATACTGATAAATTGTAATTTGTTTTGATTTTTTTTATAATTTCATTTTTTGATTTGAATATGAAAGTTTCTATATGTGGCTGTTATACAGACTTCGTAAAATACATTATGATCGTAAATTACCTTTATTCAAAGGTGTACAATACACCGAATGCTTCTCTTTACGCTATTGCTTGCTTTTATCACGTCACTTTCATTCGAACTTTATACCTATCCTCAAGGATCGCATGGATCTGATTATTAAAGCAGTACATATATTACCGCTCGCCACTATACCCGACGTCTTATCTGATCGACATCCCCCGTATTCTGACTGACCTTCCCCCCTTACTCGCATTTGAAGAAGTCACGGTCACAACACTAGTACCTGGCATCTATCGTAGTGGGCGCTTTTGTTGTTCCCGTCGTCGGTTGGCGTAGTTGGCGCTATCGTAGCATTTCAGTGCCACCACTCCACACGGGTTTAGTTTTTCTCCAGATGCACATGGCGAGGAGTTCGGTAAGTGAAGTGGGTACCCGCCTCTTTATGCTGCCAGGACAACAAAAGCCGCCACCGTGCTGATACGGGAGAGAAACGGAACTTTCGCATATTTATGTTTATTTTATGCTCACCTCAACCTCCACTCGTATATCCATAGCAAATTCACATCCCCTTCAGCCGTTACGGCTACCGACGCGACCACGTTAGGAATCGTTATGCTCGATTGCACTTCGGTTGCACGACTGCTTTTTCTCGGTCGCCATTGCCATATTCTTACCGTTGCTAGTAGACATAAAATAATATTACTTTCCGCGCGTCTGGTTTGGTTGGAATTACAACACTACATTGGTGCCCGGGAGGCAACAACATTACCACCTCATCATCAGGCCTCAGGAGCGCACTGACTGTTGCCGGTAGCATGCCTGTTATTGCGGTGTTATTGCAGTTTGAAAATTTTCTCAACCATTTCCCAGGTTGGTGTCGTGCGAAACCCTGGAATCGGTACACGAGCGCACTTGTGTTTGATGCTGGTTTTATGGTTCATTCTATTGGAATTGCATTTCCGGTGATCGATTCACGTAACGATCCCATGCTCATACTCGGGGTTTGGGGTATGCTAGTGCTATTTTGAAAATTATAACTTCAATCTATTATTATCTCCGGTGATTGTAGTTTCTGTTTTATGCGTCTCTTCTACTTCTCGGGAAAATGGGGCTGAGTGGTTTTATTTTGATTGAAATTTCGATAAAATAAAGCAATAACACACTAGAGTGAATTAACAGCAGGGAAAAAACGACATTCGTGGGTGAAATCATGGTAACGGAGGATAATTGGATAAGGCCGTCTACTATCTGGTGTGCCATAAACATTCAAGCAATAAACAGTTTGGCTGGCATTAATTTTTGGCCAAAAAAATATGCACCTAACCTCCGAATCTTCTTCAGCAGCATTAAGAATGAAACAAAATATAAACAAACATCAAACGATCGTAATCATTCTCTACATAAGCTATATAACTAAAATAAATAATCCAAAAGTATATATTTTATGAAACTAACCCTTTTTTTTGCCAGTTCGCAATTCAACTTTCATCCGAATATCGTGGAGTTAATGTACTTGCTCAATCAGAATATGAGCCTTATTAATTAACATCGTTAAGTGGCGTGTACATCTGTCGACAAAGTTTGGCTGCTCACGACTGCAAACTGTTTTTATAACTTGCTTTCCAGCCCGGCCAGTGACGCACTTTTTAAGTTCTGAGCTTCTAGTTTTTCATCTAAAAATATCGACGCATTTGCTAGGAATATAAACTTTTAATCACCTTTTTTTTTGGGTACACTGCATGAATGTTCCAGCTCGTTTGAAATTTGTGCGAAGTATGAGTTAGGGAAATGGTTCGTAGAAAAAAAAAACACACACATCTAAACACGACTTTTCGGTGCCGTAACACGGCTTATGATTTTTTCTCCATTTTTTGACACTGAGGCTACTGAGGTCGTAGTGTTTTTGCGATGCACTTTGAATGTGAATGAAAATTGCATTTGACATCTGATTGAGTTGCTGCGATGTAGGCTTTATAAATCGCACCAAATTCAACTGTGCCGTTGTCGTTTTTTGTTGTTTTGTTTTTTGTCATAATTCTTTTCCTCATGTGTAGTGAAATGCTGATCGTTTTGTTTGTAGATAGGTTGTTTTTATTTTTTATTTGTTTAGAAAATCAACTATGCTATTTTGACATCGATCACCAGGGGTTGCTTGTGTGGCAGAGAACACGTTTTATGGGATCACTCTGAATAGGCCCGAAACAATTCTGAAAGCCTTTTACTCGTCGTGCAGCGAATATGTGAGCGGCGGATTAAAAGGGCTTAAAGTTCTGTGGTTGTGTTTGCTTTACGCTGTTAAAAGGTTTTAGTGCCTCTAATTTCACGTGACGGCTGTCGAATCTAAAGGTTTTACGTCGTTCTGTTGCCCGTCAACGCGTATTACAGAAGCATTAAGTTGTTTTATGAATAGATGCAGATTTCATGCTGATTGTATGATGTATTCCTTCTGTGATGTCCATGTTCACATAGTTCAGATTACTTTTTATTTAAGTTACGTATTTTTTGTTTTATTTCAACGATTCTACCAGCTTGATGAATAAAAATACAGCAATTTTTATTGCTAAATGCTTCAAAACTATTGTTGAGAACAGTATGTTAGGGATCTAAAGTATTACGACTAACTATTTAAAGGGAAGGACATATTCTACGTTATGAAAGGATGCATTTTCCAAGTCACGTATCAACCATACAATAATAGACGATGGTGAAATTAAGACCATTAAATCGATGTGTGATTGGCATCGTTTACTAAATAAGCAATAGCTGGCAAGCCATTGAAACATCACAGCCTGGAACTCAGTGTCCTAGCACATACTATGACTGGTGGTGGAGTTAGCACGTTGTGACTTTTCCACGTTTTATTACCACATATAATGCTTTTTCATTTTGATCTTTGCTGTCCGATTTTTTGTTGTTGTGCCGCGTTTGGTTTTTGTGTATTAATTCCCAGTGCGTGTGGTTGCTTGTGTGGTATTATTCATGCGTTTATGTGCGTTTGGATTTGACGAGCAAAATTGGTAGCATTCATTGTTAGCCAGACATTGAATGAGTCCTTGTCGGTGTGATGTATGTGCGGGTGGTGTATATGCGTGTGAATAGCTACGGGAGCGTAAACTATGCTGCAAATGTGTGTTTTCTACCGAATGCATGAAAGTGTTTGAATGCTGGTTGCTCTTACTTCAGCGATTGTTTACAATATCAGCAGAGGCAGTAGTGTGAAAAATCAGAAAATACAAAAACACAAAATCAAACATGAAATAATTTTCATAGCGGAATAATGAATAAACGAACCACTGTACCACCTGCACCGAAACCGTACCTATTCTGTCATATTTTTAATCTTTCGCCCGTCGGTCGGTCGGTCCTATTTCAATGGGTGGAATGAATAAATTGGTCCGATTTTTATCAACTCCCCTGCGGAGGGCAGCGTTGATGGGATGGGTTGAATTTATTGTTTTCATTTTTACCGACGAGTGCGGGCTACGGTAAAATCGTACGGCTTTAATCAATTACCGACACCGATTTGAGGCACTTAATCGTGAAATGCTTGTGAAACCGGAAGCATTTGTTCACACCCGCGTGTCACGCATTGCACGCGGTGTAGCATAATTGATTCCGCTTATTAATTGGTAATGGGGCCCTGGTTAACGACACGATCCCTCGATGGTTATGTGGTGGCGTTCAAGTGGGTACCTTTCGCGTATAGCCCCGTGAGAGGATTAGAATGAATCATATATTTAACCACCACAAGTGGTACAAGTTAATCGGATTTTTCACACGCTTCAATGACACTGTAAGCCGCCATAAGCTAGTGTCATTGAGCACAATGATAAAGGGCATCGAAAATTGCATCATAAATGGTTTATTTCTTGTTTTGATGTCGAGCTTAAGTTGAATGATCTTTTATGCTAAATGCGAAATCGAACTTTGCTGATCATATGATTGGGCTATTTATTTACGTTTTATTCTTACTATTTCTTATATTTATTCAACCCTAACATAGTTGAAATCATCGTTCACTGATCGAAATGTCTGTAACTGCTCCAAAAGTACTATTGTTGTCATCATTAATGCAACAAAACTTGCCATTACTAAGCCCCTATAGTAGCTCTTATTTACGATCGGTACCTTTTCATGGTCGCGCCGAAATCGAAACGCTGGATCACAAAAGAAGAAATCCTTTGCCAAAGAACAATCACAAGCATCATCTAATGACACATTTTGGGTGAGATTAAGGTAGGTTACTTTTGACTCCGTCTCAGGAAGTAGTACCGCTCGTGTGTAGTTCTGTATCTCCCATTGAACCTGCTGGCTAATGTTAAGCGATCGCACCAACACCATTAACGCGTTAGCTCGTTTGAAAAGTGCTGCATTACTTTGACAGCCGTGAAGCAGGATATAATTGGTATAGTCTGTACTGGCTATGACAGTTCTTCGCAGTTGTCTTACCCGGCTGCAACCATATAATTTCCCGTAATATATGCGCTTGTGTGAAAGAAAATCAAACCGATAATTCCACTGCAACGGTGCACTTTCGTTTGTCCGGCATCCATAACTGACAGCTAATCGGTTAGAAAACAGATCGTACTGGGTTAATATCCTCAAGCAGCGTAGATCACCATACGGGCTCACGAACGGGTGCAGATGATTATCACTATGACGAAGATAAGCGAAAGGAATCCATAATCCTTCGCGAATACTATCAATCCGAATAGCTTTATTACCGTTCGGAAAGAGGCAACTCTTGCCACTTTCCCATGTACTGGCTTGAATCGTATCGTTCACCTTTATTTGTAACGTATCGAATATGTTTGGCATTTCAGACTCCTCGTCATACTCCACTGCAAGTGCGTTGTTCATGTTGAAAAGACAATGGACTTCGTGAGAAATAAAGCTAGCAACTACTGATAGTAACAACATTGCACGCCACATGTCTTCAATGATTCGATGCTTATCGACCTGCTAAACAAACCCGTTCAAGATAGCTCACCAAGTTCGACTGAATGATGATCGTCGACCACAAAATCAACTACCTTTCGGTTGTCGTTTGATCATAAACCAGCCGTTCATGACCCATTCCGCTTCTCCAGCGTTGGCAATATGAAAGAACGATAACCCGTTACTCGTTCAATGAAAACGCGAAGCAACTCCTTCTTCAATGGATTAAACATTCAATTGGACGATTGGGCATCGGGTATGTACCGTTAGATGACCGTCGGTCACAAGGGCATTAAAATCGAATTATTTTCTCATTTTCGGGCTTCATTCGATAATAATTACCATGGCCGATTTTGTACGGGAAGAAATGCTTTTCCCTTTTTGCGAAGCGATTGTTGTTAAGTGTGAGTGCCCAGCAGAATTCGTAGCTTTATTGTCCTGGCAACAAAGAAACGAAACCGGTGAAGAATTCAACCAGGACATGTATTAAAGGCTACAATGTACTGTGTCGTGATAAGAGCATATTAAATGAAGGATATGTATGGTTGTGGCTTAGGAATGATGGAATCTGCCATACTAAAATGTTTAAGCAATAATAGAAGCACTTTGGGACAACACAAATTTAACTTTTACATTTTTCACACTTTTCGTTTACCAATCGAATGAACTCAAAACAATAATTTCCAAGACAAGTCTTTCATTTCTTGTCGTCTACACTATACACTCCAATCTCATAATTTTCTTTACACGAATGGAAAACCGCATTTATGTGTACCCTACCATATGACATACCATCTGGACATCGGCATAGATTGCATTTCATTCTCACTTCATCAGCACTAAACTGGCTCGTCATTTCACCTACCTCTGCTGGCTTGTGTCACGGGGTGTAATGATGATACGGTAGGATTTTTCACTTAACGACCATGTTTGACATGACCACAACCTGCGTCGAGTGGAATGGCCAACTCTAATGTGTGTCTTTTAACTCTCCCGGTTGCCTTTTGACGGCTTCCATCTCCAGGCTTTTTCCCCTGTGCTCGATGAGCAAATTTATGCTGTCTCATAATGCATTCAACCCCGCGAGTAAGATCAAGGGTCAGAGTAGCAAAAGTTTAGCTTTTTTGCCATTCCTCCCGGATTCACTCCTTGGGAGGAACGATTTATGTTTTATGATGTGCGTTCGTGCGTTACACTTTCGTTTGACCTTTTTACGTAGTTGTTTCTTTCCTTAAGGCTTTACCAACAACGCTAGCGACATGGTGTTAAACGAGCGGTGAAAATAAAGAAATGCAATAAAGCAATCTAGCTAGACCGCCATTCAGTCCGTCCTTTACAGTGACGAGCCATAAAGTGGGATTTTCACAGCAGGGGTGTGTGAGCTTTTCTTTCTTCTGTGTGTGTGTGTATGTGTAATAAAAACTAACCAGCTTCTTCCAGAACTCATTCCAGCGTCTTGACGAGGCACGTATTGCTTGATGGTTTTTTATGTTTAATTTTTCAATGCTTCGCCAAATGGCTCTGCGAGTGATACATGAGCATACTTTTCCCAACTTTAGGACAACGATGAAGGAATGCGATGGGTATGAGGAATGAATTATTTTACTTCCTGTGTCAATTCAATGTTGTTAACGTGAGATAATCATGGGCGGATCGTTTGAATGGCAAATAATGTAATGATGATAAAGAATAGAGATGTATTACGAAGAATATCATTTGAAGGAATAATTTATAAAAAATATTACACAATTTAATTGCATTCTATTAAGGTAAGGTTAAAAACAATTGTTTGATTATTTTCACAAACAGCGATTTGTATCCCAAGCCATGATATCGTATAGAAACTGTCGTCAGCTTCAGTGTACTGCCGATGCCATTACCATAGTTGGTTGGTCAAAAGATTAGTGAAAGTGTATTGTTTTGTCATAATTTGCATATCATACATTTTAAATGTTCCGTTTTGTTCTTATATCAGAACCTACCAACCATCTCACTAAATTGAGTTAAACGAAAGCAATAAATTTCAACTTACAAAACAATTCGATTCCACTGCTCTCGCAAATGCTGTGCCTCACAAAAGTTTCCCGCCGTAGGATATCAGCGCCTCGGGTTCAATACTATTCCCGAAAATATAATGCAAAACTTCTTCCTTCTTTGGCTGCCAAAACACGGTACACATACACCAATATCAAAGGGATTAGTTGCCATCTTGCACACGGACAAAACTGACGACGTCTACTACGGCGCTTGGGCGCAACGATACCCGAAAACAAAAGCACGTGAGAATTGTGTGCAAACTTTGTTCCGGATCCCCGTAGTGTAGGAACCTAACCGGATCTCTTGCTCTGGCAGAATGGTAGACATCTTGCATTTACCGGAAAAGTCACAATCGCACAATGACTCGAGAGCTTAGCCTAACTTTCTCCTCCTTTCCCAACCTTTAAACTTTTTTGGTGGGCGTGCTGCTAACACAACCCAAAAACAGACATGGGGACGACGAGCTTAGCGACAAAATATTCACCCGTACTCGACTTTCGCCCTTTCGCCATGCGAGAAGACAAGAAGATGCTTCTGATAGGATGTGACGTTTTATGCACTTGACGCGCATATTCGTGGATAAAGAGACGCATCTTGCAGGTCTGGTCTATTACGAACTCTCTGACTGAATTATGCAACTTCTGGCTAGGGGTATAAACTTAGACACAATCTAATTTATTTGTCCGTACGACCTTCCGACAATGGAGCAGAGCTTTTAGAGCAGGAAACAATAAATGGTGCAGCCGTTCACCTGGACTCTCTAGGTTAGAAGGCTTCATGTAAGTTGGCTTCCTAAGATTATCACTAAATCCGAACCTTTGAATTGAGTTAATTTCTTCCCGGAATCGTACCCTTGCTGCCATATGCTGATGGTTCCGGCTGTAACGGTGCAGGCAGATGGAAGGAAACCATAGCTCAAAAGGACAATTTCCTAAGCACCTATGAAAGTCAAATGATAATGATAATATATTTCAATACCAGATTAATAACTGAGCTTCGAGATGAAGGCTTACACGGGATAGGAACCCTAAAAGGGCTGTAATTGAGAGAAGGAAATCATGATACTGTATCCCTTTCGTAGGTCGAATGGAGCAACCTAGCCATCTTAAATCATTGGCTCGTTCACATACGCTTAGGAAACGAACTTGCCTTGAATGAGGCTTACCTGAAGATCATTTTACGTTTGGATTATTGCTTTCCCTCCAGGCAAGGTTTGTATGAGAGGGTCATCATCATTCACAAGCAAAATCCGATGATGGAGGCAATGATGTTACGGTTATAAGTAAGCAAGCTTACAATGTTAACTATTTGGAATGTTTATCCATTATGTAGAACGGGTCCTTTAAGCTTATGATAGTATTTTCGGTGGTTTTTATGGTACAATTCGCCACAAGAAGCTATGTCGCGCTCTGATTAAGTAAATTCAATCGTTTGTATGTATGTTTGTGCAGGAGTGCACCCCCTGGCGAAATGCACTGTTGTTCACAAATATTCACAATATTCCAAGAATCGTTTCATTGCTTACAAGAAAAGGAATCAGATTAAATATGGTGATCAATTGATAATTACGACCGCCGTTTCGTTATGTTTGGCTGTAAAAATTACAAGCAACAACGTCATTTTAACTTCGCCTTAATAGATTACAATCACATAACATGAGCTTATGCGGAATCTTCATAGAGCACAGTTCATGGAGCAATAATAATCAATTCCGATGTTTATTGTTTATTGACACTGCCTCTATCCTCGGGGCAAACGGTGGAATTATTTCTTATCACGCATAATAAAGTGTTACACGCGTTTTGGAGCAATGTTTACGAATAAATTCAACGTTCACAGCTGACTCGTGTTAAAAAGATCACTCATTCATCATTATTCCAAACGAGCGCATCGTGATGTGGCTCTGTACTGTAGTTCTTATATCTCTTTCCGGAGTGAGCCTTGTTCAGGCGGCCTGTCAAGTGCAATTCGATCAATCAACAACTGGGGTCGGAATTTTGAAGACCACCTTCGACAGTACACCGTACTGTGCGTATCTGGGCATACGATACGCTGAACCACCTATTGGAAAGTTACGATTCCGTGTAAGAAACCCACTGTTACGGTGTAAGAAAGTGACAAATTATTAACCTTACTTATCCACTTGTTTATCTGGCAGCATTCGATCTTACATCAACCAAGTGGACATCAAAACTATACATCGGATGGCAATATATGTCCACAGTTTGAAAACCCAATGATTAGGGATCGTGTTTTAGGCGATGAGGACTGTTTGTTTGCCAACATTTACTCTCCGCGGGTTGGAGACAATTCAGGTGTATCGTCATCGAAAGCACATCCCGTGCTGGTATTCGTGCATGGTGGAAGCTATTTAATGGGACATGGTGAAAAGGACATAAACGGCGTTGATTTACTTGTCGACAGTGTAAGGTGTACTACATTTGAAGTTGTAAAGAAAAAAATCTAATAACGTATCCGTAAATTGCAGGGAGTTCTTGTCGTAACATTCAACTATCGATTGAATATGCTAGGCTTTCTAAAGTCAGACACTTTCAACATCAGTGGGAACTATGGTTTAAAGGATCAAACCACTCTGCTTCGATGGGTACAACGGAACATTAAGTTCTTTGGAGGCGATCCTGATCAAGTCACCCTAATGGGTCAAAGTGCTGGAGCAGGTGCCGTTACAAATCATCTGTACATACAACATTCTAAAAATCTCTTTCACCGATTGATTGCATTGAGTGGATCATTCCTGGCACCGTGGTCCTTCATGTACGATTATCCGTACTGTTCTGAGGAGTATTTAAACGACCTCAAAATACACTCTCCAGAACAGCTGAAGTTAATCGATTTCAGGGAGTTTTTAATGGAAACTAACCCGGCAAAGTACTGGTTGCCGTTTGCATCGATGGGAATGCCTTTCTTCATACCAGCCGAGGAGCGGGAAGAGCTTCATCAGGACAACTACACGGTGGAAAAATCACATGCAGCGGTTTTGCATCCTCCAGTTACTTCCGTCCCGGTACTGTTAAGCGAAACTGCCCGAGAATTTGAAGATGTAGTGAATTCATTGCAACAGTTTGTTTTCCACCCAAATATTCCTCAAAATTGGACTAAGTCCACCATAGATGCTTTCACATCTTCTGTTGATGATTTTATATCCATGACTGTTACCGAAGGTCACGCCAGCTCTAGAGAAGAAGTGATGCAGAACATTGCCAGTGTTGCCAACATGAAGTACCCGATGAAAAGATTAGCAAGCGATCTAGTTCAAACATTAGATCCATCGATTAATCCAATCTACTATCTGCGCTTTGAGTACGATGGACGCTTTGGAAAGTCGAAACATGAGTATTATTCAGATTTTTTGGAAGACTCCAGGTACGGGGCGATGCATGGGGATGATTTGGGGTACATTTTTTCGCCTTACATACTGGAGCAAGCAGTGGCAGCACCTGATGAGTATCGGGAAGAGTTGAGAACACATCGTTGGACCGTTGAGTTGATAGCAAACTTCATCAAACATGGGTGAGTTGAATAGCATGCAAGAAAAACCCCAAAAAATGAGTCAGTGGATTGTTTTAATCTTTTCAGCAATCCAACACCAATACGTAGTAAGTACTCTAACATCACCTGGACAGCACTGAACAGGACCAACTCTATCAACACATATTTAAATATCGATCAAGTGTTTGAGATACGTGAGTTCGAGCATAACAGATACTTTACGTACTGGGAGAAAGTATACAATTGTTTGTATTACAATGTTTGTGACGATTTGTTTTGACCAAGCAAAAGTCAAAATTACTCTAATAAAAATATTGGTTAGAGCACAAGCTGCTCGGTAAACCCGATACTAAGGAAGAAGATTTTCTTATCACACTTAAAATATTCCATTTCCTAATCCTAGCCTGGCACCATACATGCGGGGTTGTCGTTTCATGACTTTTACCCAGAAGATTGTCTGCATCCCTGGATGTGAAGTGTTGTCAATATAGTCCTTCCGACAATTTCCATGAAACTTGTTCCTCCTTTTCCATCTAATCCTCACAACTGCTACTCCAACGTTACGCAAAGGGTTCATGAGGGTAAAGCTTATCCCGAATCTACTCCCTCCTTGAAATGAACGGAGTCGGTGCTGTTAAAGAAGATATAACTTTTCATTACGTGGTGTTTCGTTTAAAATTTATTATTTTACACCCTCCACCTGCGGCCGACCTACCAGAAGTGAAGTGCTTTTGTAGGCTTGAACTTTAGATGAGGTTAGAAAATTTATGTCCCCAGAAAAGCAAAGCCGAAAATTGTCGAAACGATCATCAGCTACAACGAATCGAGGCACCTTTATCTTTTGGGGACAAAAATTATTGTAAAACATTTAAGCATCCCCTTCCAACGCTCACTGACTCGGTGTGAGTGTTTTTAGATGCTTATGGGTGGGACGATGGACTTAATATCTTTATTATCGCCAGCTATTATACCTTAAACAGCAATTCAGTTCCTCAGAGTTTGACCTTTGGCGAATACAGAGCGGATGGTTATTCTTTCCCACCATCCCTCCATTCTTTACTAGACGTTTTTGTTTTAACAGGCATTTGAACGAGACTTCAGCAAAGCATATTGCTTTTCTGTTACCATCCTTACGGTGGTTGTGATGAAATTATGAAGTGATAATAAAATTTGCGATCGTTAGTTCATCATGTGTCACAGATAGCGAGTTGAGCGCTTGGGGACAAAACGCGTGGCAAATATATCACAAATATCCGACGGAGCAGTGCCCATTTCCGCCCGTTGTAACCGATGCAATTCGAACAGACAGAGGATTTTATTTTGGAGTTCCATAGCATCTAATGGTTCCGCCGAGAGCTTGTGCATAGAATGCGGTCGTGCACCATGTAGCGTATTTTGTTATGTGATACGTTAACCCTTCGCACACCATACTCACGATTAGCTGCTGCCTTGGCCACTTTTAACCTTCGAATAGTCCGGTCACTTCAGGGAGGACCACGCCTAGGGCACTTTATAGATGTGCATTTATTCAGCGCATTTGACATAAATAGCCCGTAACAATCAACACCAAGGTCAAGCGATTCGTGTAGTTCAAGCAATCAAAGAAATCAGCAAACAAGGAGAACATCGTTGCTAGATTACTAAGATCTGTTGGTGCGTAGTCGGTGTCGAGAAGATCATCTCAAACGGGCGATAAAAAATCATAGGAAGCTATAGAGTGCAGCAAATGAGCAGGTCGGCGCGGTAAAACTGTTTGGAAATACATGGTCCAAAACACGCCGAGGTAGTTATTCGATGGATACAGAGCGAATTGATGCATCCCATCAGCAAACTGCAGTAATGCAGTCCTCGAATTCAGGTAGCGTTGA
>KI424629.1:0-11102 GCA_000473375.1 Anopheles culicifacies | reverse complement strand
TTTTTATTATTATAACAAAAACCAATTTTTTCTTATTTCTTGTCTAGACTAACCTTACTCAAAATTCCCAATACGCATAAGTAACACAATCTCAAATCTATCAACTGTATCAACCGTATCACTCAGCTTCAAGTAGTAGTCATTTGTCACTCATAAGAAGTGCGATTCTCGGTATTGATTTTGTCTTTAATTTGTGAGTCGTGCCTTCTAATGCTTTTGATAGAAATATGAACATTTATACGGAGTATTAGAGCGGCGAAATGCTGCCCCTCTCACACACCATTGAGGGTTGATTGATACTACATATGAACTGAAACAAGAATTCACCTTCTATGTTATGTGGTGAACAAAAGTTTAAATGCACAGTATATGGTGTCCATTGTAAGAAAAGTGCCATCTACTCAATAAGACTTCTTCAAGCTAAGATTAAGGTTTGATTTAACATGCTCACAAGTGGGCGTTGGGGCAGCCCGGTGGGAGAGTTGTATCGGTGCCAGGCCTTCACACCACGGACTGGAGTAGAAATCCCATTCGGACCGTCCCCCCGCAGCATGGACTGACTGACCTGCTTCGTGGTAACTTAAGTCTAATACGGCCAGGCCGTCACACAAAAACAAAAAAAAGTGGGCGTTGGGAAAGTTGATGGATATTCATGTTGCAATTATTAATGTAATGTTCATTTGAAATAAACATTCGAACGTTTATTATCCGGGATCTGATTAAACCGTGTGTGCTAACAAATCGTCTCTCCGACATGTTTAATTCGCTCGAAAGCGTCCAATAAAACTAAATTTAGTCATATAAAGTTATAAGCTATAATTTAAAAAAACAGTATATGAACAAAATATAAATATATTAATATATAAACTTCTACCGATGACATCCCATCTCTCTCCTCAAATTTTACTCCTTTAATTGCCCGGACAATAGAAATAATTTAAATAAAACGAATTTAAAATAGTGTTTCTATTGCCGCTTTAAAATAGTGGTTAAAAGCGTAGCAGCATATTTAATTTCGTCGTGAAGTGTCACCCAAATTATGCTCTCGTTTTGCTTTCATTTACTTCAAATATGATTTTTCTACGATTTAAATTTTATTTGAATTTTGAACTGGAAAAGCGTGCAATATTTTTTGCTTAATTTAGTGAAAAAAATCTAAATATTCCTTTTAACATGTCCATTGCACCACCTAGCGGCAATAACAATTTAGCACTGTTAGTAATATGCAGACTTTTAGAATAAATTGCAAAATGTTGTCAAGGGCGTTAGCCTGATTAGGTAGCATTATAATGCAATCAGTCGGATCCTTCACACACAAAATAACAGATAGTTGATGCCTTTCTGCTAAATAAATAATGAAACTAAGGTAGAATATTGTTAAATGGGTAGTGACATCATGGTACCTTAAATATGGGCGCTGCTTTTAAAAATACCTTGGGATGTACATGAAGCTACATGAACCATGGAAGTCATGCTCCTGTCGAGCAGGGCTTCAACATGGGAATATCTTACCTAGCAACTGAACTGAATACAATCGAAAATATGCTTGACCGAATTCGGGTTTGCAATTTACACTGCTGTAATTGCACATTGGTATGCGCGAAGGCGTACGCCAGCATCACGATTGGGTCAATTTCCGGTGTCTCATTAGCGTGGCACCAGATTCTAATCATACGTACCATTTTGCTGGCTCTGTTTCATTATAAGTCCATAAATGGCATCCAACACAGCACAGCATCAATGCACTCCTGGCACCATTACAATCGGATGTGACACTTTTTGTGAAGCCATTATGTTCACCATGGCTGGCCAAATTTATGGAGGCGCATGGTTGCTCACAATGGGCACGTGGCTGCGTACGTTTGCACTGGCCGCTTGCATCGTGCTGGCCAGCGGATAGTTCGCGTGTAGGATGTGTTTTTGATGTACAATGAGATGGTCGCTGACATTTGGACGTCTGCACGTTTCTAAGAATGGGTAAGTTCAGCTTTGATGCAGTTGGTGACATTGTAACTACTGGCAATTAAAAACTCAACGCTCGAATGAACGTGTATCAACGTTATTGCAGTGTCTGCTCACAAGTTCGACCTGAAACTCAACAAGTGGTTCACGGATTTTAATTATCGCTACAAAAATGGGAGAAGCTTCACAGCGCTTAACATGACTGATCCGTTCTGCAGGGTTGACACATCTCGCCCATCCTATCTCTGCAGAACTATCTACCCTGACTGTGTGATTGCCTCCATTGGGAAGGGTGAAGAAAGAAGCACCATCAACAACACACAATCACGACCCAAACCAGCGTGTAAAACGTTACGTCACAAAACGCGACACCATCGGAGACGACAGCATCAAGCTGTCAGTGCCAGTTCTCGATACAACCACTTCCGTTTGCCAACCGACTAGACACGACGCCCCAGAAACCCACCAAACCACCCCGATCCGCTTCCACCCATCTCTGTGCTCCACACAGTAGCCAGCTGTCTGGCTAGAACGATGTTTTCCACTACCGGTGCTCCACCCGTTACCAACCGCCCAGGAAACAACGATCAGCGGTGAACGAAAGCGAATCTTTTGCGTTGAAGGCCAGACCCATCATCCGAGCGCGACCCGAAACCGAACCGAACTGAACCGTTGTAGCGATGTTACGTTTCGGTACGCCGATGATTTTGCCGTAGGCCGTCAAGCGGTGCAGTTTCACTTGAACCGAGCATCGCAACGGACGCGTAGCTCACCTTCGCTCGATTAAAGGTGACGCGTGTGTGTGTGTGTTAGTGGGTTTTTTTTATCTCACTCGCGTGAAACAACTACTTCGGGCCGTTAGAAAAAAAAAAACCGTGATCGTGTCGTGATAGTGATAAAAAGATGATTTATTCCTTCGCTATGTTTCTTAAGCAAGCGCCAAATTTATGATCACATCGAGGTGGTTTATGTACAGGTGTCCCGAGGTGTGTGTGTGCCCGTGTGAAAAGTAACGGTTGTGAGATGTGAGCTGGTAGTGTAAACAGTGGCGTTAATAAGGTAAAAAAAAATTATATCTCCTTTGTAGTTATATCAAACGTGTTTATCGTAGGCAAACCAAAAAAACGCTATGCGATCATATGGAGTGAAGAGAAATCGAAGCAAATGTAATAGTTATGGTAATAGTAGTGTGGTGTGTCGCGTGAGTGAATGACATGTGAGAATATCAATCATCTACGATATATTTCCGATCGACACACGATCCTATCCGTGTTTGTTTACCACGAGCTGTAGGAAACTGGTTGTGTGAGCTTTTGTTTTGGTGTTTTTTTATTCAAATCCGTGCCGTATGGTGTTGGGTATAATTGTGAGCATTAAAAATATATGTGATACGAGATAATTGCCTCAAAACCAAACTAAACAACATGACAAAAGCCACAGCGGAAAGGTGTGTTCCCCGGGTTGTGTAACATAATTCCAAACAAAAGACGTCAATTAGGGACGATCAGCGCGTCCAGCTGTACATACAGCTCTGGATCTCACTAATGTAATTGCATTATCATTAAATCGATGGTGGGTTTTGTAGTGCAACCCATCCCACTAGGAGCACCATTTTCTTTAGTAAACTGACGTATTTGTTTAGTGTGTAACTCGATACCAATTGCATTCGAATGCAATCAGCTGATGGACGGTGCAGGCCCTTGAACTAGCAAACGCAAACATTTGCTTTGCTTCGGGCCCACATAAACATAACACAAACCCAGTAAGATGTACTGGGAATGGTCATCTGGCAAATTAAACACTTCTTCACGGTAGCGTGGTAGAAATAACTCAACACGGTCCCATTGCGTTTGGGTTTGCGGTGTCAAACAAACTGGCCAGACCTGAGTATGGAAGTGATTTGTTTTCTTATTTCCATCTCCAGAACATCGGCTACGATGCATGTTCTCGAATGGTGGTAGAGATTCCGGCAGCTGTTTTCTTCTTTGTGGTGTGAATGTCTCAAGCAATTTTACAGCTGGGCTTTACTTGTTTGCACAATCGACTGCCGGTTAGATAACAGGGCATTTTGAGATACATTCACCAATCGATGTTCATTCCAAAGCAAAGTCCTTAGAGGAATACATTTATTTATCGAGAAAACAAAACAATTCTTTGTAAAAATAATTATAATTTAGTTAAATAAATGCCAACCCCTACACGTCACAATCATTATCACCTGTTATCTATGCGCTAGAGTTTAACATAAAGTCTTCTTGCGCACCGCTTTCTTCTGAGTTTTCTTTTATTAATTTCCCACACTAACCCATACCGCCCGGCATGCCTACCAAAGGTTATACCAAAATCTAAAAATAATCCCACTTTAGATAGCCCAAAAATAGATTACAATACAATAAGCGGAATAAACTGTAGCAAAACACAGGGAGAAAAAAAAACATATCTCGAAAATGGTTAGCAAACACACGTTGCACGCACACAACGAATGAACCGGGTGCGATGAAATGCAATCATAAGCCATGCCACTGATATCGAAACGAGTAAAGTGTTTTTTTTTTTTTGTGCTACCATTTTATCACCGATCCATTCGGTGCGGTGTCGATAACGGCCGTTTTAAACTACACGTACACAGTGCGGTCAATAAAAAAAAGTATACCATTCGAACGCATTTTTCTATCATTTCTGAAGGAAAATGATTCTCGATTTGATTGGGAAAGTGTTACAAACACTAACGGTCGCACGGGTTTAAAGTGGTTGCTTTCGTTGCCACACCGCAATATGGATCCATTTCGAGGTCAAACCGTGGGGTCGAACCGTCATCGTTCATCGAGTTCAAGATTGGTGCAATTTATTATGATGAGTTTTATTGCTAAAACATTAGTGTTGATATAGGGAAATACAGAAACACGATCTGTTCTTTCACGACGCTTGGTGCGTTTAAAAAACGTCGAAAAGAACGATTCGGTGATAAAACAAAGATCGGCCTGAGTACAAGGTTGCGTTACGACGGGGAACCGGTAGCATGTAAACAAAAATAGCGAACAGTGAGAAGGACGAAAAAATCAACAAAATGCCACTCTTGCCATGGTTTTGTGTCGAAAGCACTTGCGCTACCAATCACTACGCCAGTCACGAATTTTCCCCCAGGAGCGCAGGGAACGTGCCATTTAACCTTCACCATTTTCTTCCCCTCCCAGCAACCGTGGTTCCGGGTTAACAAAGTACCGTATATTGTGGTTTGTGGTTTTGTGGAAAATCGTTTAGAGGTAATTCCTGCTGGATTTGCTTTGGAAGCTGCTTAAGATATTCTATTAGTGGTTTTTGTTTTCCGGATCGTGCGCGCTGCTCTGTGGCCAGTTTTCAGGTGCGAAATATTTTACCATTAATTTGTGCGTGGCTGTACACCATTGTGGCTCCCGGTGGCATCGTACCGTGTTATGGACAGGTTCTGTTCGGTAAATAATTACTTGCGTGTTAAACCGTCTTACGAAAGTGCTGCGTGGTTGTGTAGAAGAAAACTTAATTTAGAAAAGTGTTTTAACGGTGCGTGCGTGTATCAGTGAGTGATGAGGTTTACAATTTATATATATATTAAACGATTCAGCAAATTAACGGCAGCATACATCCATTAACAAGCGCGTAAGTAGCGTTCTTTACAAATTACATCATTAATCTTAATCTTATTCTCCCTTCATATGTTTATTTACCATTTCGAGCATTTTATTTTGAACAAATGCAGGAACTCACATGATACATGCTGTGATAACTGAGTACCACACATACTGCGAGATATTTATTTTCAATGACATTTTTAAAGGCAATTACAATTTTACGAGGCGCGGCGAAAGATAAAGTAAAATTAAATTTAGCTTATAGAAAATTAATGCAAAAATGATTTCAACAGAACATTAATTTGTGTTAAGAACAATGATTTCTGAAGATGCCTCAGACGCTCACGAATGGAGAAATATTTGGTGGGCACTTACGTTCGTATAAATAATGAATAAATTATATTTGTTACATATGTTAAACAATAATCTCTTCGTCATGTCTTCGTTTCAAATTTATATAATCTAGCAATTTTGAAGCCTTATTACTGTTTTATATCAATTATTTAAATCAACCAAATTAAATATTAATATTGTAATATAATTTTTTAGAATTTTCACATTAGTACTGAAATAAAATACTCTATTTATACACAGCTGTTCAAATCAAATTTTTTAAGTTTTTTTTACTTCAATATTTAATGTAATAACATAATTACTATAAACAGAAAATACCTGAATACCTTCCTTGTAGAATTTCCATTGTCTCACGTAGCGAACAATATTTCTTTTCCATCTTGTGTGGCTCTACATCCCTAAGAGATCTTGGCCAGCTATTTCTAGCTTTCGTGACTTGAATTTACCCGCAACAGGATAATCAGTCCTGCTTACGGGGTAACGGGGTTCGAATGGAATTCGATCCTCATGTCGAATTTATGTTATTGTACAATGAAATCATGTAATAATTCAATAATGGATACGAATCATTGAATCTAATTTGAATGTTTAATGGAACAAAGTTTGGAAGCTATAGGTTTAGAACAAGGATATAATTTGCTGTGTTTACATAGTGATATAATAAGTTATCCCATGAAGCTTTTCGGATCATTTGAAAATAGCCGAGGAACGAATAATCAACTTGCTTGTTCGTCAAAATCATTTAACACGATCTAGTAACATGAAAAAATAGAAAAATCATCAACTGACAGCTAATGAACGTGTGAAATGATCTGAATCAGCATACCATGTGTGGGATCTATGATACTGCAAGTTAAAAAGCTTTAATCTTAAGACGGTATCTGTCAAACTATCAAGCAAATATCGATTGGTGATTTGAAACCGGGTTGGATCATGTAGAACAATTTATTTGGATCTACTCGAAACTTTTGAACTGCTGTTACGGTAAATGGCGATTCGATAAAAATATTATATTAAACTCAAATATTTATATTTTTTTCAATCTGAATTCGATAATCATTTCCACAAACGTTCATTAAATATTTATTTGTATTAATAAAATCTGGCAAACATGGTCCCAACTGCGTTAGAACTGCTAGCAAAATGTGTTGTTTTGACATGTGTCGCGCAGCTGATCGAAACTGGTAGTAGAAGAAGAAAAATCAATAGGCTGATTTGGCTGGCCAGTTTGTATGGAAAGCTAGCAGCGGATAAGCCGCCAAACGTCAACACGAACATAGAAAACCTAGTGGTAGATATCATACAACCCTACATATATTGGACATTCATTGCATGTTTCATGTAACTCACTTATCCGATGCAACAATCGATTTCGCTATCCCAGCCTTTCTGATGGGCTTAGCCTTTTCTGTCTATTATAAGTAAAATCAGGTCCTGCTTTACACTTCCACACACAGGGATGCAAAGAAACGAGAAGTTAATTCCTCAGAGTCCTAAAGGAATATTACATTTAGGACGATTTCAAAAGTTAAATTACAAGCAATACTATTTCATGAATACAAAATCATGCTTGTAGGTCTGACCTCACCTCTTCCGACGATTATTTTGATTGAGTTATACTTATTTATGATTGCTATGCCATATCCTAACGATTATTCAAATTCTAAAACAAAGACCGTTTTTGGTTGGTCTGTTGTTCTTTACCACTTTGCATATTCTATGGAGGGCGTGGAGAACGTTTTACATACGCTCTTGGCCGTTTATGATCCATCTGTGGTATGTGTATGGTTACGACAGGATCATTCGGGTACTCATTTAAATCAGCATAGGTAAATGTTTATTGTTCCTAATTCTTCATACCATGATTTAAAATACGATGATTTATTGCATTAAACAAAACTTAAATCGGTAATTGGGCTACGAAGTTACCTTAAACTCTTAAAACTTCACTTCCAAATTAAACAAGAAGCTCTTTTCATCCAACCGTTGCCTAACGGTTGTGTCATCCAAACGCCACAAGGAAACCACAAGAAATACGTTCCATTGGGCCACTGGAAAACTAATTACCAACTAATCACAGTGCATCGTCCAAATGTAGGAAATATCTCCTCCCTTATACCTGCTCTCCGAGAGCCATGGAATAATGTCCTAATAGAGGAGAGACTGTTCTTTTCATGGTACTTCCATAGTACGGGAGGTTTTCTTTTTGCGTTTTTTTTTTTCATCCCAGCTTCGATCGATGCCTTAAGACGATTGCACAGACGACTAAAACGAACGGCAACGACGTTAGTATCGCTTGCGGACACTTTTCCCTCGACACTTTAGACTAATGAAGTTTTAATCACTCTTTCACTGGTAAAAAATTTGTAAAACAAGACGTAAAATTAATTGGTTCCGCTGCTGAACCATAATTGATGGTAGGTGGTTGGAATTGAGCGAGCGTTCTGTGTTGGTGCATAATGTGGAGCGCAAAATGACTGCCGCGGAAGGTGCAACGATGAGTTAATGATGCATTTAAAACATTATGAAATTTAAAGCGTTATTATAGTGCATTTTATTTATACGTAAAAGCAATAATTCTCATTTTATTGGATTAACAAGGGCCACTTATGTTAAACATGTGTGTGGCCCACTGCCATCTTTGGAAGCTTATGGTTAATAAGCCAAAGTTTAAATTGAATTTTGTGCAGTACCAATTACCATTAACCGAGTTTTTTTTATTTTCAAACTCGAACCAACGAATGGCCATCACGTAAGTGTGATTGCGTGCCGCACCCGAAAGTCATTCTAACACCTGTCACTTCCGATGTCGGCATTCAACTGCACAATGAATATTATGTTTTCCATTAAAAGCCATGTCGTAAAAATTCCCGATCAGAAAACCGCACAAACGCGGCGCCGGCACCGGTTTTGGTATGCAAAAACAAAAAAAAAGTGAAGTGAAGACCACATCCATCACCTGTTGTAACTAGCCCCGTTAACAAACGATATTGGCATGAAGGAAGTTACCTTGCCAAAAATGGGTAGCGATGGCGATTGTGAATCAAAATTGATTTTCCTCCAAAAGTGTATCAGCTTTGCCGGTGCTAAAAATATACACCGCAGTGTGACAAACCTGTGAACTAATCCTTCCTATCGGGGCGGGGACAAACATTGACGTGGTGAGTGACGTACGTTACGCGCGTTGTGAAATGAGCTTTTTATTGTGTTCTTTCCAGGGTGCAGATAACAATACGGCAGCATCGCATTATTTTTGGTGGACACACACACGCACTCGGGACAATAATTTGATGAGTTCTATTCTTCGATGATTGCTTATTGTTTCACTTGCGTTAATGTGCACCACGAAGCAGGTCAATGTTTTTTATCGTGAAACGATAGGTAATCTAATATGACCGTTAGTAAATTAGTAACGTTGCTTCCCCTATTTTGGGAATGGATAAAAGTGCACTCGGGTGTAAAAAATCCAACAAGACAGTAGAAAAGTTCATATATTTGCTGTTTTCCACTGCGAGCGAGATTTGATGGAGGGTAAGATCTGGAACGTGACGGGTATCGTATCAATCCTGCACCGTCGGGAGCACAACGGTGTGGCTAAGTGGTTGATAAGATATGAACCTGGGCTGGCTTTTTTCACTCTCTTCTCGATGTTTGCTTCTAATCATAACCAGCCCCTACCCCTCACCGGGGGGAGGTCGAAAGGGATGGGTTCGAAACGCAGGCCCACTGACCATGGCCGCTGTATGATGGACTGTATTGTTATCATTTTATTTTTGTGTGTTACCTACCGTGCCATTCCAATTAGGTGACGGCCAATGACGGTGTAAATCCATTCAATATGACCGTTGCTTTACAGAATCAAATAGATTGTCCAGCTACTGTTCGTTCGCATTATAGACAGAAGTAGACACAGTTTTTCAAGTATGTGATGGGATAAGAAAATGGAAAACAAAATCCCTCAATACCATAGGTGAGGTGCTCTTGCAGGACATTTATTCTTCCCTCGCATATTCAGTACTGCATGCTGCATGTCAATAAGTAACACAAAAAGCTTATCAAAACACACACACACACACACACAGTCACATAAAAATAAAACTAACCCTACGGAAGGAACATTCCAAATAACGCAACAGGCCGTTCGTTTACAGCGCCGAGCGTTATCTCGATGGTGTAAAAAAATTCAGTTACCAAACGGCCGTCTAATTTTAACTTTTGCTCTCAACAAGGTAATATGATTGGCGCTGATAGGTGGAAGAATACAGCGCAGGATTACATAGCGGGAGCGATTTTTTTTGGTTCGCTTAGTTTAACCCTCTACTGACCAAATTTTCGTTTTGCGAGAAACAGCGGTACAAGCTAGTTTTTGTGAAGAAGAAACTGAAGAACACATTCCTAGTTCATAATAGAAAGGAAACATTTAAGTATATTTCATGTGGTTTTTTACTTTATCAATTCTTGGTGTGGATTGCTCTAGACTTCAAACAGCTCTTCTTGATTTTCTAGCTCATTATAGTTACCATCGTCGACACTTTAAAATTCGTCTTCTGGATCTTGCTCTTCATAAGTCTTAAGATTCAACGATTTTCTTGGCCTGCCGGTCACTCCGTATGTCCAGTCTTGCCTTTCGACAGCAATTTATGACGTGGAAGCACAAAATCTATAAATATCATATTTTATAGTTTCACTATTGATTGAACTCCTTAAAAATCAAAATTGCATTCAATGCTGGTTTATGGTATCTGAAATTAAAAAAAAACTTCTAAGGCAGTATGGGTAAGTGGGTAATAAGTTCGATAAAAACATGTTAGTTTTAGAGAAATGTTTGGGAAAAACTTAACTACTGGACAAAATGAAGTACGCACTTGGAGTTTTTATATTTACTTCGCTATAAGGTTTTCTGCATTCAATAATTGTAAAAATGAGTATCACATAATTACTTCGTTGTGCAACTCGTTTTTAGTAATTAAATATCAGCAATGAGTATATTTTTGTGGATTAAATAAAGTACGCACTGTCAAAGATAAAGTATTCCTACAATTAAATCAGCAAACTATACGAAGCTCTGGAGAAAGCCCGGTTTTATTTGAACCCCTTACGCGCTTGCAGATTGTTATTGAAGCGCAAGGTGGTTATAAACAGCATTGATTTTTTTAATACAAGGTTTTTTAGATGATA
>KI424628.1:0-12620 GCA_000473375.1 Anopheles culicifacies | reverse complement strand
TGCTTGGATCTTTAATGACGAGTGTATTTATTTGAACGACAAACAATATCCGATAAAACTTAAATACAATGTTTTTATACTTTCAAAAGCATCATTGCAACACCCATTATTGTTTATTCCAATATTCACTATCATCCAATATTCTTGGATGAAAAAAAAAAGTAATTGTATTCCCTTTCGTCCGTTTGTCACCCATCCGACAAGGAGGGGGCTACAAAATTGACCATCATCACTCCCGGTCACGTCCATTCAATATACCAACGGGGACAATTCGATCATATAACAATTTTACGGCTACGGACATAAAAATTCGTTTCCTACCCTGCCACTAGCGGACCGATCCCCGATAGGGAATTGCATATCGCTGTTTTTTTTTCCTTCTCACCCGTCAACTTTTTTAGCTTCTGCGATGCCAAGTATCGTATGTTTGCCGGGCAAAATCCCCTATCACTCATCCACACATATTCCGGAAGCCGGAAGCAGTAAAATGCAATAAAGTGTCGTATCGTTTTCGCATCGCAATATCACATCAATCCGGAAACGGAACCAACGTCATCGTCGATTGCTGGAAGGTAGATGAAGTGTATTGCAATGAAAAAAACCACCATAACCAGTGCGAAAGAACCGGGACGGCACGGCAAGGAGAGACAAAACCACTTTACATAACCCAATGCCGGGCTGATTGTTAAAGTGATCTCGAGACCAACGACCGAGCGGGGGTGAATGAACAAATAAATGGAAGGCAAAATATTGCTCCTCGAGGAATGGTTTCACCTAGTGCCACATCGCTCCGGGCATATGTCAGTATGTCACCTGCTACTCTTCACATACCAACATACATACCCGGCAATCCAACCGATAAACATCTCGGTGCAGGAATTTGATTTCGTCTCGATGCAACGATTTACAGATCCAGGTCGATGGTTTTGATTCGATTACTGATTCACTTCATACTTCAACAGACCGGATGGGTATGCGAGGTATCGGTTCACCTACCGGTATGCGAGAGTAGCTCGTCAGCCAAACCCAACTATCACCACCGGGAGCGGCACCCTTCAAGCCTGTCTTCCTTATAATCTCCGCATCCTTTTTCTCCAGCTCCGATCGCAGCTTCGGATTGAAGAACTCCACGTTCGGACCTGTGGCGGGAATGGAATAGTAACGCAATTATTATTTTTCCTCTCATTTCCTTCATTTCGTTTCTGCCGGCTGTTGGAGCTGGAAAAATGAGTTGGAACATGTTCGGTGGCATATTCTTACCTTCCTGATCCGGGACCAGATTATCGTCGAACATGTTTAGATCGCGCTTCAGGCGGCCAAACGTTTCCCGTAACGGTAGCTTCCGTTCGTTTTGTACTCTCTGATTCGCTACTATGTAAGGCAATGAAGTGCTGGGGAATAGGACATAGTGATATATGTTTTAATTGACGAAGAATTATATTGTTGCGGAGGAGAAATGTATTTCTGAGTTAATGATACGCGGTGGTAAGAGATGATTGACAGATTATTCTGGATTACCGCAAAGCTGTCGCTGATTATCTGATGATGGCTTAACATTGCATACTTTCAGGCTTAAACGCATAAGCTGTAGCGTTACTAGGAACCACCTGTAGTATTATTATTCAATCAACATTAAATATTTCTCATTACACACATTGCATCTTAAGCACAGTTTTGGGCATAACTTTTACTCTGAACTTCTTAATCGCCAAACGTTATTATGGATCACTTGAAAGAAATACCAATTTAAACTCCATTTGCTTAGTCTCCTTTCCATGACACGATTCTGTGACAGGTGAGCCTTAAGCACCGCATAAACCGGCAAAGTTACACACTGCTTATGTTCGTCCTTCCCAATTCCATCATCTAGCCTTCTGCCCTGAAGGAAAAAAAACCTGCCCCGCCAAGAATCATAATTTATACATGCGGCCGTAACGAACTTCTTTTTTAAAATGCGCGGCCGCTGTGCGGTCGCGACGTAATGCAGCTATCAAAATTTTAATCACCACCTAGCCTACGTCTCAACACCTCAGCACCGGCGCTGAAATATATTGTTCTGCATCAAATGAGGATTTTGATGGCTTTTTCTCTTCCATTTCGCTCTCTGCACCAAGGCGACCGCTTTTCCGACACACTCTCGCACAGCCCTTTTTTTTGTTATCGCTCCAAAGCAGCAAAACTTGATCGTTAAAGAAAGCCTGCAGTTGTGCAAAGTATTTTACGGTGAAAAAAACAAAACGAAAACAAAAAGCTCATTCTACCGGCTTGGAGGAAAATGAAAATCAAAGAAAGATAAAAATTATGGAAAAAAGAAAGAAAATGAAACACCAACGATAGCTTCCGAACCATCCGAGATGCTTTGCCGGGGTTTTTAATCTTTTCCCTCCCTCCCCCCATCCGAAAGCAATCTGGGGCGAAGCCCCGATTGGCTTAAGAAAATTGAGAACCATTTCAGGGATGTCGTAAATTTTGCTTTCTTTTATTGACTTCAAGTTTCAAAGGGGTTAGTCAGATGCCAAAATGGTATTGGAGTTTTAGAATTGAACGACGCTCACCGTAAGCAGTTTGGCATCGTTCCACGACTGGTAAAAATGTTCTAATAAATAATTCCTTTTCAGCTGGAGTAATGCAAACGTAACACGATACTTACGCTAGAAAAGTTGCCTCATTTCATTACAAACCAAAAGAAGAAGAAAAAAACACAGTGTCATTGCCGGGCCGGAATTCGGAACGCTTCAGCTTTAAGAAAACATTCCACCAGTAATGAAACGTAAACTCCCTGTGAAGCACAAATATTACAACATGCATGTGCCACTTGCCGAGCCGGTTCTTTTAACTGCTTGGCAAGTTTGCTCTTCACCAATCATTATGCAAACACGCGCAAAGTTGCACATCCTTCGCCGTGATGCATGCATGCTACACTTCAATTAAGCGCCCTGCTCCGGCTTCCCGCCCGCGTGTAACAATATTTGAAGTGATAAATTAAAATGGCTTCCTGATGTTGGTTTCATAAAACGAAGCGTGACTGCTGTTGCGGTATGCCCGACTGCATTACACTGCAACTTATTACCTTACGTCACAAACGTGCCACGCCAGGATGTGACGGAGCCGTGTACGTGTACACCCTTACAACAGGCCCGGTGATCGGGGCGGCCTGTCAGTTGGGCGCGCTGCACGTGCGGTGAGTTAGTTTACCTTCCACGTGTTCCGGGCTTCCGGTGAGGAGCGCAGGCTGTTCCTTCCACCGGATGGCTAATCATCTGCATCAGCACCGGGCATCATCATCATCATCATCTGTTGGTTATTAAACAAAGCTAACCCAGATCGGATGGAACCGGCCTTGCCGATGAAAATAACTAACAAGAGGTAAAGTACGAAACTCTAGCGTAGGTTTTTTTATTGGTAAAGAACAGCTTGGCTGCATTGCTGCAATAGGAGTTGATAAAGTTCTTAAATCGAATTTAAATAGAATTTTCGACAAATTTACTTATTATGGTAGTTAAACTATTTTCCTAAAGTTTAAAATATGAGAACAATTTTCATAATGTGATGAAATTGCAAACTAAACGCCTAAAGGTATGCAATTTGCAATGCAGCTAGTTAATTTTCAAATTATTTTAAATCGAATAGCATGATCAAACTGTTTTTTTTTTATGCAATTTGCTTGAAATAATTGCACAATTTGCTTGAATTTTTTAAAAGGATGCACAAAAAGCAAATATCCATTTGATTTTTACGCCTTTCTGTCGAATATTTCCTTCCTTGTAAGAAGGTTCTTTACCACTGTGCTTTCCGTTAATTAATTAGACGTACAAAACTCGTATGCTATTCATCTCACATGAAGTTCTGGAGTAACGAAATCACAAAAACACATGTAACAGATGGTAGAAATCTGGCATGGTTAAACTTATTTCAAAAATAATACGTATCTTACCAACACTACAACCGGCATGGGAAGAAATGAGCGATAAAGTTTTCATTTCATGACTCTTTCATTTCCTTTTATGTTTGACTATTTAGATGAAACGGTAAGTAACCCATTTCGTTAGCGTTCCTTTACTAAGAGTTGGTTCCACCCAAAGGTACTACTAAAGGTACACGTAACTTACAAAGTTTCGTTCGAGCTTAGGCAACTCGGGAACGCAAGCACCAGGCTCAGGTGTTGTTCCTTTTGCCGTACCAAGTCTAGACATTTATCAAACCAAAGCACACACGTGCAGCATTAACCGCATGCCAACAAGCGTATGTAAGCCGACCGCATACACTGCACGAGAAATGCATGTAAATCCAACCGGCCGTAAGCCGTTTGCCTTGGCAATGCGAGATTATCCGGTACGGGAAATGTTTGGCTTTTGTTCGAAATAAACTCCCAAAAACCCCATATCTCTCACGGAGCGGGTTAAATCTCGGCTTGGTTCCTCCGGATTCCAGTGCCGTTACCACACCATTGCCCGTTTGTGAAGTCGATCGAACCTGCCTGATAAACCTGATCGACATAAAGTATAATTTCACTAATCTCTTGTTCTGTCCGAAAGTGCCATTACCGTATGCCGTAACTACGGTGCGGCAAAAGCACGGAAGCACGGACTATCTCTTATTCGCTTCTGCACGATTCCAACTTCTGTAACCCAGTAACGGTCGTGGTGGTGCACTTTCACCATCCGCCAGTACAACCGGATCAAACTGCAATTCCATTTGCTTGAGCAATAAAATTATGCCCGAGTGCTTATTGATTATTTTTTCCTTCTCTTTATCGCTTCCCGGTAAAGCTTACCACGGGGCCAAGTCGGATGGAATTTAAAGCGAACCGTATTGGTCGTTAGTCTTTGCCATCCGATGCAGTGGTTCGGTTCGTTCACGCTGCCTTCTTCACGCTCTCGTTCACTGTGCGGTGCGTTGGAATATGGTAGGATTGTGCAAACAATTGCTGCTGCTGATGCTGCTGCTGATGCTCGCCGTACAAAGAAAGATACTGCCGATCCAGTTTCACTTACCGATAATTGGAAGCTGGTCTCTTCCATCGGTATCTGCCGCATAAAGTAATTCACATTATTCACACGATTTTCACATTATAATTCCATTGTAAAATTCTCTTTCCGCTGGTCGTTTAACAGTTGCGAGATAAAATAAGATTGAAATAATTTTGATGAACAGTTTTAAAATAACCGAGAGGATTAGTAAATTCCCATAACAATATATTGAATGTTTTAAGCTCGTGTTCCAAGCAATCAAAGATTATAGTTGCCTATATTCAGGCGTCGAGCATGTTATAATAAAGGATTACAATTTTCATAATAATTTGTGCGTTGTTCATAAGGCACAAACAGGTAGTCAACATCACTTTTCACTGGAATTTTAAGGTTATTAAATTCCCAGTTTTTGTGGGCGGTTCGGTGGCCGAGGAGACTGAGGCGCCGGTCTTCGAACGGACAGGACCGAGGTTTGAATCCCATTCGGGCCGTTCCCCCGTACGCAGGACTGACTATCCTGTTGCGGGTGCTTGCAAGTCACGGATGCCAGAAATGGCAGGCCAAGACCTCTCGAGGTTGTAGAGCCAGAGAAGAAGAAGAAGAAATTCCCAGTTTGCGTTAAAATCTCTCAATCATTCAAACGAGATAAAATGACTAACGATTGCATACTTTCAGGAGCTAACTTTATATAAGCTCTTAAGCTTTCGATCAAATTGTTGGCTCTAAACTGCCAATATCAATCCTGGCTATCAATAACACAACTGAATGTAAAAATATCCCTTTTTACAGGATCAATAACCTCAATAAATATGTTTCTATCCATTAAATAATATGCTTTGTTTCAGAGCATCCGCACAATTTGCACCGAGCGCCATATTTCGCTTTTCTCATGCAGCGCATGTAATGGCTGCAAATAAAATACCTGACTTTATTGCCACGCAAAATGGTGGCATTTGCTACGTACAAGTATCTTACCAACCGTAACGAGCCGAACGTTACTGCCGAAAGTCCGGCATATTACTTTTTTTGTAAAAGCTATCCCCAAAAAAAAAAGAAGCAACCCAAAATCAACTCCAAAAGCTCCCTGATTCAAATCGAATCGTTTCCATTGGCACGCGATTACATTTTCACATTTAGCCTCCCCATTACTTATGTTCTTCCTGCCCTGTTAACTAAGCCCGAGCCGTATAAAATCATCCGTTTTTCATGCACAAGCGGAACTGTAAGCATTCTTTTTATTACCCAGTGGCGTTGTGTAAATAGTGGCATTGGGGTTATTTTTTGTCGATAAATAGAAAAGCATATACGGGAAAAGGGGAAACACGGATGCGAGCGGTAAAATATCCCATGAATAATCGCATGTCCTAGAGCAAGCAGCGTGTGGCTCTAACCAAGCCCAGCGGGACTCCGAACGGTACGAAATCACGGTACGGCTACGCCAATGAAGCAGCTACGACCAGTGGCTGGAATGAACGTAGTTGCCAAAAATTGGTGCTCCATTGCATGAGAGCACCATAGGCACCGTGGCTTTTTTCACCACTAAATGGACCATTTAATCGGCTTTGCCCGGGACCCAGGATGAGGTTATATTGCTTCAGTTCGATTCACAATGAGTGCCATGATTCCGAAACGGCGATTGTTCTTCGCTATGCTCGTTCTATTGCCAATAATTTCCACACACTCATGCACACATTCCGTAATAGAAAAATGATGTAAAAAAGCGATGAATCTCACCTAAGTTCTGGTGCGATACGTCTCGCGTGGGCCAGCAGATCCGCGCTCAATCTATCGATGTTACTCTTCCAGTAGTTGCTCAGGATCGTTTCGACCTGACGGTGAACTTCCTCCTCCAGGGATGGTGATGTACGTACTACATCCGCCGGTGGTAACCGTCGGTCAACGTACGCTAGTAGCGCTGCAGAGAGTACGAACATGCCGATCAGTAGCACTGCCAGCAGGACGTACACCTGGCACAGGTTGAGCGTTGTCTGTGTGGCCGCCACCGTGTTCACAGTGAGCGTATCTTTTTTGGATGGGTCCCGGTGCGAGCGACGGGCCGACGCTGGCACTAGCATGGTTGGTGTCGCTGACAGGTCAGCATTTTTGGGTGCTGCTTCTCGCTCGACCGGGGCCGATGACTTGCGCGAACTCATTTTCGATGCCCTCGTCTCGTCGCGTTCCATCTTGGTTCGAATGAGAAGGCGGACAGGATTGTGGGGGGGTTGTTTAAAAAATATAGGAGGGGGGACGAACCCGCTAACTAAAGGCTTCACGTTGAAAGGTTGCAAATGATGGTTGCAAGTGCGCCGGGGGTTATCACGATTGACATTTCAATTTCCTGCAAATACAAACACCATAAGGTGAGGTGAACGGATAAAAGAGTCTGTGAGAATTTTTGAAACTTTTATATTTTAAAGAGTTTTGCACGAATGTCCCAGAGTTTTAATTTGTATGTTGAAAGTGTGATTTACAAAAGTATTATTTAAACAAAATTTCAGGATAAAAGGAAAAAAAGACATAAAAATATTTTGTAATGCGGAATGCATAACTTGTGGCGCTTTTTTGTTATTGAGACATATTTTTTATTGTGTCCTTTAATTTGTTAAATGATTTTTCTAATTAACTTGATCGTTGAAGTACAATGAAACACTCGCGTGTTGGGGATTCACTTCTCCCAAAATGATTTGTGCAAAAGCGATTATCTAACGATCATAATTGAAGCCATACAACTCATTGCTCTTGGCATACAATTAATATCCTTTGAATCAAACCCATATCCAATTGTAATCTTAATCCTATTGTTTGAAACAATGCTGATGAGCATCTTAAACTGTTCCACGAACACAGCGCCCAAATGCTCCGTTCGTTAAAGGTGAACACAATTAAGGAGGTCAATCAACACTGATGTATTTTCCGTTTTCATCCCTTTAGAAGCATCAACACTTTAAAGGCTTGAAAATAACATCCACATAATGACCCTTCAACCTTCAAGCAAACGAAAGAAGAAGAACCACCATGTATGAACCTTTCTGTACAGCAAGTACATCAAATAGTTACTCCATTTGCAAAAGGGTTCAATATTGATGCCTCGCCCAAAGAGCCCTTCTCCAGAAGGCACTGCCGGAAGTACACGGGCATTAAAGACATCTAATTGCCCACTCACTGGAAGATGCTGCTCAGCTCTGGCGCGCTGGTTCGGTCAGGCTAATCATGACAAGTTCCTGCCTTACATCAAAGCAAAAATATGCTACAGCTCGAAGATTCAACGGGCGCTAGCCGCAGTTCCGTGACAGGAGAGTGTGCGCTAGTCAAAGGTCGTCAGTGACATGCAAGTAGGCCGATCCCGGCCCCGTACAGTGTTCGTAGAAATTATATTCCCACTGCGCTCGTCTTATCTTCGTGAGCTCCTTCATGTGAGTAAGGCGAGAGTTTTCATTTCTTTCCATCTGTACCGGCCATGCCGTGAAAGCTTATCCAGCGAAGACTTTCACCTTGGGCTCATAAATCCACCACCACGGTGGAAGATGATCAGATGCTGATCCGTAATCGCCAAAGAAGGAAAGAAAGAGAGAGAGAGAAACAGCAAAAAAGTAAGAACAACATTCCCCCCGTGGGCGAATAGCAAATGAATTTTCTATGAACACCGGTACAACTCTTGGGCGTAGATTTTCAGCTTACAGCTGCTAGGGGTTCTACGGTGCTGTGAAAACATTCCCCCCCTTCATGTACAGCGTGGGTAGCTGGAGGCCGATGATTACGGCAGCCGGTTCAACAGCAAACCATCGTTGCAAATTCGTCGACCGAAGCTATCGGTGGGATTTTTCCTGCCGAGAGCAAAAATGATTAATGAATGTATTGCAAGCCTGGCCGTCTGGCCCTTCAGTGTCATGCTGACGAGGTGGGTTTGATTATTTGATTTGGTCTGATACCGTACATTACTGCATAACCCCCTGTAATGAATGTAGTGAACATAGGGTAGCATGGGTACTTTTTTACCATTTCCTTTACACAATCCTTTTCGTAAGAAATCGAAGCTTTGCATTTTTTTTTTCGTTTGAGTACACTTTTTTGAGTACTTTGGTGTAATTTACATTTAATCTTTTGGTTGCCCTTTTGCATGTTCTCAGACCTGAGGTTTTTTTTTTCCAGAATCCATTGTAGACAGCAAATCAGCACTTAGCGCTGGAAAGCAGATGAAAAAAAAACAAATCCCCTCCACAAAGTTGTACGCTCTGGGCATTTCGGTACCCATTTATTAGGCCAATTGGAATTAATTGGGCCACAAATTACGCTAATCAGGCCAATTTCCGCTGCGCTTCGGTAACAATAATCATACACCGGTAATTGGATACCCGAAGGGTACTTCATTCGTGCCGAGCCGAAATCAGACCTTGGGAAAAGGCATAATGTACCGAAAGAAAAATGGCATATTTTTTCACCCACCCCGTTCCGGAAGGATACCAAATGAATATGCAATTTTGCACACTAATGTACACAGGGGGAATCAAATTTTACACATGTTGGTTTTGATTGCTTTCGAGCAATACACTTTCTTGGCGCCCCCAGCGAGTGCAGCATGTCAATCCAATTTTCCGCTTATCGTCATCATTCGTCGTTTGAAGGTTTGAAGGCGAAATTTACTGTCCACTTCCCTGGTGCACAACGCGTCCCGACGGCGTTTAGCTATGCTGTGGGAGTGTCTGCAGAATGTAAATCTTCTCTTCACGTATGCAACACATGTGCTATAGGTGGTTCTGCCCCTCACATAAAATAAGCGTTGAAGGTTAAAGAATACTTCGAGAGTAAGAATTTTCATAGCTCCCATACACACACACACACCGAAAAAAAAGAAAGGCAATGAAAAGCATTTGACTTCCGGCTGGATTGGTGCGGTCAGAGCGATACCGTAAGAGTGTTCCCTTTTCCTGCTCTGCTCAATACCCACCAGCCTGGTTTTCGAAGCGGGATCAGCATGCATGCAAATGTGTTACGTCCGTATCAGCTTAACGTTTTTTGACGAATGTATGTGCAACCCTAGCCGATGGTTGAGAGTTATGAAAGTTTTGAGCTTGAGTGCAAAGTGTAGTTCGTCTCGTACCAGGGCAGATTCCGGATAGGGCGCTACATGAATACACGAAATCGTAAACATGCCTTTTTTTATTATATTTCATCTATTACCGCTCCCGTACCTGCTCGTTTTGCCACATACAACGCAAGCAGGTTCCGGGACAGTCATGTGATCCTGCATATTCTTGACGGGCTTGAGTGTGAAACCACTACGTGCACTTGAAAGTGGAGGAGTGGGCATAAACCCTGCACTCCTCTTTCTAGGCCAATATGCCGTGACAAGATTACTCTTTTCACATTTTTTTTCTTTATGATGGCCTGGATGGAACAGAGGACAAGCAAAGCGTACAGCAAATTTAACATTCATCCTACAAGTTGGATGTTATATGCATTGCGAAACATTGTTACTTGCATGCAGCCACCACCATCCCGAGCCAGACATTCGAGTGTAGGATGAACGGTGAAGAAATGCAAAGAATCGGACAATATAACAACGACCCATCCACCATCGCTACCGTGCCATTTGCATGCCCCTCTTCGGGTCTCTTATGAAACGAATATATGATTTTGCCCAACGTTTGTTCCATTCCACTTGCAGAACATTTTCCCTCGCAATTTTTCCCACCGGAGTCGGGAACGCGGGAAGCAAACCCGTACACATCCTTACACACCCGTTTTGGATATTGAAATTCAAACGGAAGTTCAAATGTTGTGCTTGAATAATGTACAACGAAATATCGCTAAGCAGCAACAATACATCATGTACAAATTGAAACACGAACGTACGGGTACGGTTTCGTCCGAATGCTAATGTAAGGTGCAATTTGTAGCAGTTTTTTTCTGTGAAACAATAGCCAATTATACAAAGGAGCTTGGAATGAAAAATTAATTACCAAATTAAAAGCACCAAAGTCGTGGAATAAAAATTACGAAAATACATATAAATCATAAAACACCAGGCGTCTCCATCGATTAAAAATATTTTAATGTTTCTTATCACATTATTCAAAAAGTAGCTTCTAAAAACAAAACAATTGTATGAAAACTTTAAACCATCCATTTATAAATGGTTTAAATTTTATTTCGCTTTGATGTACCTTAAATAAACTCCACCCAGGTTTTTCGGTGCAAAAATCATTTTCCTTCGTTAAACCTAATTCATACAATCAGCGCACGTTTCGCACCTTTTGTTAATCACACTTTCCATATAAATCCCGGTGCGTATGGACCGATATGACGAATTCATTGGTATTCTGTATAAATACACGGAACAAGGAAAAAAACAGAACAAAGGTGACCCAACAGAAGTATTAAGAATGGTTGCTCTTGTTGCCCGAATTGGCAAAGGAATCGTCACATCAAAAAACGCTCCCGGCATTGTGTTTGTTGATACAAACACATTGGTGCCTTTATTTCGTTATTGATTTCGTCCGTTTGCTGCTTTCTTCCCCATTCTCATGACAATTTCATTACCCAAATTCTCGACCGATAATGATCAAACGATGAGTAGCCGGGCTCCTTTTTGCTTTCAAATGTTTACAAGCTTTCAAATAGTAGTGCTAACAGTGGGAAATAAACCAAACACCGGCTTATTTCTTTTCCGTACCAATGTTTTCCGCTGGCACACGAAACAAGCCGGCAAACAATGAATTTCATATTCCAGCTGCGTACGGTAGGAGAAAGCATATCAAGGGGTGCTTTCAAGCTTGTTCCTTCCTTCCATTGATCGGTGCATACCCTGACACGGCATGGACGGTTGAAAAATGTGCCAAAAAGGTCCGGTGGAATTTCGGCACGTTTCGCAATGTTCAGTATCTTGGTTTGTACCTTTTTTTTTTTGTTTGATTACCGGCCACCGAGAACCATGTGGAGAATTTGCTCTCGCGTGCAAAAATTGGAAAGCAACGTGAGCTAGATAACAGAACAAAGGCAAGCAGAACCGCTTCAATGCAGCAGATCGAACTCGAACGATCGAATCTCTAACCGGAGCATTTTTTTCTGTTTTGCTTTTTTTCCGCTCAGCAAGTGAAGGTACGGGAAATGCATTTCCATCAAAGCATCCCGTACCAGGGAAACGGATGATTAGTGAACCGGTTCTGACACTTCAATCAAATGCAAGTCACACGCACGCACGGGAAAGAAACTCAAACAAGGAAACCTGTGTGAACGCACACGGACCGTGTTCTGACGAAACAAAGCATAAAATGCCGAAAAAAAGCAACTCTTCGCATCCGAAAATATACCAGTTGGCAATGCGCACATGTTGCGTGTTAGCATTCGTGTTGGTTTTGCTCGTACTGTCTTTTCATCTCGTTTTCACTATCGCATCTGTCCAGTGACAGTTCTACCATGATGGTGCACAGCTCAGGCGTGATTGACAGTCGCGAAGTGGCAGCAAAACCCGTCAATGAAATTCGACAAACCAGTGAACTGCATAAAACTACGCCGAATGCATTTATGCATGCACTGAATCGGGAGTATATTTGTGATATACACTGGTTGGAATGAAAACATGCCAGCATAAATGCAAGCAATACGGGACGTATTGTCACAAACTATCTACAAAGTAAGTCTAGGTTTAGT
>AXCM01007660.1:0-13017 GCA_000473375.1 Anopheles culicifacies | reverse complement strand
AGCGAAAATGTTTAAATATTTGCCCTACCTATGCTGCAGAGGAATGATACATGTAGTAAACATGAACCGTATTGCGGGGAACAGGAAAAAACGGGTCGTTTGCCTTTTGGTATGTTTCAATGATAAATTTCCTCACCCGTACTACATACACAATCTCTAGTTTCACTTATCGTCTAACGTGCTTGATAAGGAATCAATCAACCTTCCTATTTTCTTCGTTTGCAAAACAAAGATGCGTATATCGGACACCACATTGTGGCCATTAAAAGCTCATCCGATCGTGTACAGACATTAATCCCTCATTCGTGTCAGCTTACTATAGTTCCTTTAGATGTGACTGGAGTATCATAGCATAATAACTAACAAGATCAATCAATATTATTGTAATGTATAAATCGTGGCCAAACAGTTGTAGTTGGATATGCACTTAAAATAATTCCTATAGATGAATTAGACGATAGAAACGGTGCTTGATGTACAGCTTATTCCGGATCATTCATCAGATCGTTTGTAACGAACCGTAGACCGATCATTCATCGTCCTACATAGACTTGTATGCATTACAAGAAATGAGGAGAAGAATTGCACCCTTTTCCGTAAGTTAACAATGTACAACAAACACCGGAACACAAAGCATACAGAAGAACAGGGGAAAAAACACACCCAGACCCATACCAATTGTGTCTGATACGGAAGTCAACTACGAACCCTATCTACAAGGGATGGAAAAAAGAAAACCTTGTTATCGAAACAAACAGAGAGATATTGCGATAACGACAGAATGAACATAAAAAACCAACTGCTCACACACACACACACATTGGGTTTGGCCACAATCAGCAAACAAATCAGGAACAAGCCCCAATGTTTGTTTCACTTAGTTTTTGCTATTTTGGGTGCCGAAATGCACACAAAACGGACCCGGAACACGCACGCAACAACAGGTACAAATAGTCTTGGTCACATTCTTGGCCAGCACCCTCAGTTACCGAATTTGCTTATCATAAAAAAATATGTTTTCAGGGTCAACATTGAAATCTTTACAATTGCCATCGTGCATGCCTCTCATTCTCTCCTCTCTTTGTCTGCATTTTCCCGCTCCCTTACCACTGGGTTCAGTTATAGTGGTTAACGAGTGGTTGACAGATGGACCGATTCGGCGGCTGGTAGATACCTTTATGTATGCCATCACCAGACCCCGGATCACTATCGTTCCCACCTGCCGGACTGCCCAGCTCCGACGGTGACAACTGTTGAAGCTGCTGCTGCTGTTGCTTTTGTCTATATTTGGTGGAATATTTGTAAAAATCGGACATCTCGAACGGTTTCGTCACTTCCTTGTAGGGCATAATCTTTCCCTGCTGAACGACGGTCATGTTTTTCGGTGACTCCATCTGTATATCGGACGGTGGTTGTCCTCCCGTTGCCACTTTACCGGACGAAGGTGTTGGTGAGGATGGGCCAGAATATCCGTTTTCCTCTGCACCTCCTATCACCGGTAATGCTTGCACAACGGACGTAAGCGTGTGGGATGAAGCTTGCGACAGTGTGGGCGAAATGACCAGATCCGGATGGCGGGATGAGAGCGTGTTGGATAGATGTCCCGCATGGGGATAATAACCGCCATCGGACTGCTGCTGAGTACTCGTTGCACGATGATGACCGTAGGAGGGCGAATGGTGGGAGGAAATTGGTGGCAAGAGATCCAAATGCTGCGGTTGGGCTGGAGTCGAAGGTGGATGTTGTAGCCGATTCTGCAGCTGTTGCGAATGGTGGTAATGATGCTGGTTCGGTGGTGGTAAAGGAGGAGGTGGTGGATGTTGATGCCGCGACTGATACGGGGGCATATTCGATGGTTCTTGTTGTCCTTGATACGAATAGGTATTGTAATGATCACCGGTTGTCCCCGCAGAGGATGCTCCTCCAACTCCAATCGAACCCACCGGTGAACGAGGTGACACGGATTCCTGTTGCTTGGCGGAGGTGTACAATTGTTGCTGCTGCTGCTGCACTTGTTGTTGCTTAATCCTCTGGCGTTGCTGTTCCAGCAGCTGCTGCTGGCGTTGCTGATAGTAACGCATCTGCTGTGGTGAAAGGAGCAAAGGCGAACACGGTCCACCATACCCGGAAACGTTCGTGTTAATATGTAGCGGAGCCGTAGAAGGATTGTTGCTCATCGTTGGTGGGATGTACGGGGGTGACTGCGGTACCATGCCGGTGTGCGGTGAAACCATCATGTGTCCGCTACCGATAGACGAAGGTGACATTTGGCCTTGGCCTGCCATTGAAGGTGGAACCGGTGGCAGCGCTTTATGTTTTACTACTGGACTGTCTAGCGAAGTTTCACGCCACACTTTCTCACGCTTTTTATGCTCACTTGAACCGGACGTTACAGATATTGCATCCGGCTGCACGGACATCATGTCGTTGTCATCCAGTGACGACGATTTCCCAATGTACTCTTGGAAGTTACCCAAGGAGGATGATTTCACAGCCGGTGTAACTGCACTAAACTGGCCGGATGATTTGGATGATCCACCTCCGTTCAGCTTGGTACTCGTTCGTGATAGTTTCATACTGCCGCCACCGGTTCCTCCACCTGCACCTTGTTGCTTGCGATCAAGACTCGAAAACTGACGACTGTCGACTGAGCACCATACCTTTTCACCATTCTCTAGCGTCATCCAGTACCCGCCAAGACCGGCCGGAGCAGAAGAGGCGGATGGATCGTTGCTTCCATAGTCGTACCCAGTACCACCCGCCGACGTTACGCTTTGACCCACAGCGGCCATCGTATTGGGACAATAGTTCTGATCATTCACAATGTGACCGTAAGACGACGACACGGCTTGGGGTGAGCGAGGGTTGTTGTTAACGGCACCACCCCCACCTTGCAGCCTGGAGATCACTTTTGCATCGTAAACAAACGCCTGGCCAGTTCCGTTTCCACCCGGTGACATCCCAACCGAGGTAGGGGAGAGAACGTATCCGGGCGTTACAGCAGCACCACCACTAGGAGCCGGTGGACTATAGTTCATCCCCATTTGCTGCTGTATCAATCGGTTCATTCGCGCCGGTCCCGGACCAATTTGATGATGATGGTGGTGGTGAGGATGCAGATGATGATGGCCGTGGGTGGACGCCTGCTGCAAGCTGCTTCCTCCACTCGCAATACTTCCACTTCCGCTGAGCGGAGACATTTTAAGGCTTTGCTCCGTCGTACCGGAACCAGCCAAGGCGGAATCGTAATTTGTCGCAATGCCGGGGAAGCTATCCGTTCGCGCACGGTGCCGTAACATGCTGAGCTGGGAAATCATTGCAGCCGATGCGGCCGATGTCATGCTTTGCGAACCGGACGGTATAATACCGCTGTGAATCGAGTAGGGTGATATCTGTTGACTCTGGTGCTGTGGCTGATGCTGCTGTTGCTGTTGCTGTGGCGAAAGATGATAGTGACCAGCGGGTATTTGGACCTGTAGCATCTGCTGATGGTGCTGGTGTTGCTGCAACAGATGATGCCCCGTCATGCTACCGGACGCATTGGAGGAGGTATTGGATTTGACCGAGTTGCGCCGTTCCGATAAATGCATCAGCATACTGCTGCTATTGCTGTTCGATCGAAACCGATTCACCTGAGCCGTTTTATGCAGATCGATATCATCCCGTGAGGTGGGCCTATGATCGTTGATCTGCTGTGCTTGCTGATCCTTTTGCTGTTGCTGCTGCTGTTGCTCTTTCTGCTGCTGGCGTTTCTTGAGTACGCTTAAGTTTTGATTTATCGCTAGCAGCTTCTGCTGTGCCATTTCGTAATTTTGTTTGTGCGTACGGCGAACCGATTTAGGCTGGCCACTGTCGTTCGCTAATCGCAAAGAAGCTTCGGATATTTGCTGCTGTATTTGCTTCTCCAGCAACAGTTTGTTAATGTCATCCTCTTTGTTGTTGAGCAAATTTTCCGGCAGCTTAAAGCTGGTACCGATTTTACGTCGCAGCGTAGGAGCGGTTCCATTGCCAGTGCCCGCTCCACCACTACCCGTTCCCGACGTTCCATTCACCCCATCGGATGAGCTGGAGGGACCAATACCGCAGCTAAAATCGCTCGGATACATTCCAATCAGTTGTGCTTCCTCGCGCTTTATCTGCTGCAGCTGGCTATATTTCTCGTTGAGTCGTTTTTCTAGCTCTTGCTTGCGTAATTTCAACTGCTCGTACTTTACGCTGGCAGGGCTCTTATCTTTCCCAGCAACAGGTGTACTGTGGTTGCCTGTCATTGTATCCTTTCCGGGTTGTTGCGGACTTGCCGGCAGCAGTCCACCTGTGGCATGCTTTGGATCCATTACTACCGTCCCCATGGTTGCAGGCGTTCCGTTCGCTTTCGATGTAGTGGCGGTGGAGGACGATTCGTGTTGAGCGTGATGATGATGGTGATGATGGGCTTGATTCCCGAAAAAGGGCTGCTGTTTTACCTTCGCATCACCCATCGTTTTTTACCGCACACACTCACATAAGCCACGTTTACTGGCTTTATCACCGAATAATCACACGGACCTAATTCGATGATAACCGTAGCAAACTGTGCGCTGCTAATAGTATGTCTGCTGAAGCTTTTGTTTCCTACTGCAGAGGAACAACTGCTACGCGTATCTCTTTTGCAACCTCCACTATCTGGTGAGCCACTTGCGGTTCGTTCGTTCGTTCGTTGCTTGCAAGTCGATCGTGAATCATTCATTTACGCCTTCAATCCATCATCCAACTAGCGACCCCCGTCAAACCGAGCGCATCGGTCGCGTGAAGGAAGCTTGCGGCAACTGCACTCGTACGTTCAGCGTCGTTGTTGAATCATACATGTTTCATTCGAACATTCCCACCATTTTTGAGCTGTCTCGGTGGTGCCTACAGGTCGATAAGGCACGGATTCCACCACCATGCACGGAACGACTCATTTTTCACAACATGAACTTCACACGTTCGGTGCCCTAAAATACAAAATTTAAACACATTAACAATTATGCTAGCGTGCGGAAAGACGATCACTTTTTTTGTTGGTTTCGTCTCTTTACCGTAAGATCGCGATCTTCCGTAGCCTGCTGTGCTGTGAACCGTTGCATCTCGTCTATACTATTCTCGTTTGCTGCCCTGGCGCTTATGCTGCTGTCACTTTGTGGCGGATTTTAGGGGGATCGAAAATTTCTCCCCTTTTCAGATGACTCTAAAAGGGGCGCGTTTTCTTCTTTTGCCGCGAATCCTTGCCGTTGCTGCCGCTTTGCAATACACAAAAAAGGGAGAGTGGGCCGTACGTTCCGTTGCACTGTGGCGCCTTTAGAGCTGCCCGAAGAAGACAAAAAAAAAACGCCCTGTTGGCGGAGCACACCCGTTCACTGGCTGTTATGTACAGAAATTTATTTGCATTCGCAAGTTTCCCGTTCCGCTTCGCTTTTTTTTTCACCAGTTATTAAACGTTTATGATCCGTCCCACTCGCGCTACACCGATCGCGAACACCTTCCCGTACCCGTGGTCCCACAAGCGAGGTCAGCACTTTAACTGCTCTGCTTTGACGTGCTGCTGATGATGATGGGCCATCGAAGAAGAAGCCACTTTGTTATAACGCACCAACGAAACCCAATTCTACATAGAAACGAAACGTTAACGGGTACGCACTGCACTATGCACGAGTCACTGCACGGCAGTAAAAACGGGTCCGAACAAATTAAACTTAAACGAAACGCAACTAAAGTAAATAAAAATAAAATGAAAATTAGGACGACGAACAAATCTGCCCCGAAACAATCAACGCGCTGTGGAATTTTTGTCTATACTAGTGTGCGTGTGTATATGCGTGTTATGCTTCACGCACACCACTACCATTATTGCACAGTGGGGTAGTGTGTTGGACAGCGTCATGACTTCCAACTGACATTTAGGTGATACAGTAGCGCAAAACCAAAATAGAACAACCATATTTCTATTGTTTATTTGTTGCTTTATTTTGTCATAATTTCTTTTACGAGCAAAATGATTCATAATTTCGATATGCAATATTTTTCAACGCTATCAACGTCTATTTGTATGAATGACTGTTGGTATAGCTCTTCATGGTGTGTTGAACAATAGAAACGAACAATATAAAAAATGCATTTTCTACATAATTTAAAAACGTTCAGATAGCTGCAAAACCACACAGGCTGAACAATCAAGTGTATATCGGATTGTGATAACCTATGTTGTGTTTTGTACATTAAGGTTGTTTTGACCACTGCCTAATGATTACCGTACGAAAACAACGGTTCCAAAGTTCAGTCCTTCCACTGCCAGAGTGTTCCATGGTTTTCCGTGTAAACGCAGAGGAGTCAACGACATGGCTCTCAAGGGAATAAAGGTTATCGAGTTCGTCGGGCTGGCCCCGGGACCGTTTTGTGGCATGCTGTTGGCCGACTTTGGCGCAACCGTTACACGGATTGATATGGTAAAATGGTGCACCTTTTGGTGTAGAATCGTCTCTCGTTAACTTGATTGTTTTGCTCTTTGATTCATGGTTTAGAATCCCCGAAACTCACTGGATGTACTGCAGGGTGGTAAACGATCACTTGCCTTAAACCTAAAGCAACCAAAAGCAATAGATGTGGTACGTTCCATGTGCCGCAAATCCGACGTAATCATAGAACCATTCCGACCGGGAGTGATGGAAAAGTTTGGTCTGGGGCCCAACGTGCTTCTGCAGGACAATCCTCGACTTATTTATGCAAGACTGACGGGCTTCGGACAGACGGGAAAACATGCGGTTCGAGCTGGACACGATCTTAACTACATTGCCCTTTCCGGGGTACTTTCGATGCTGGGACGCAAAACGAATAAACCTACAGCGCCGATCAACTTACTGGCTGACTTTGCTGGCGGTGGCCTGATGTGTGCGTTTGGCATTCTGGCAGCCATTGTCGAAAGACATCGGTCCGGAAAGGGCCAGATTATCGATCACGCGATGGTGGAAGGTGCAGCGTATGTTGGAAGCTGGTTGTTCCGATCTCAAAGTCTTCCCGTTTGGGGTAAAGCGCGTGGAGAGAATATCCTCGATGGTGGGGCCCATTTCTACGATACGTACGAAACGAAGGACGGGAAATTTCTGTCCGTTGGTGCTATCGAAAACAAATTCTACCGATTACTTCTAGAAGGGCTAGAACTGGATCCGGATCTGCCACAGTTTGAAGAGGAAGACAAGCGACGAGAACTTTTCGAAGCAAAATTCAAGACGAAAACACGTGATGAATGGATGGAAATCTTCAACGAAAAGGATGCTTGTGTCTTTCCAGTGTTGACGCCGGATGAGGTGGAGTCGTACCAGCACAACCGTGAACGAAACGTTTTTGTAGATCATCAACGGACTGAGGATGATGTGCTGGTCCCTGCACCGGCACCAAAGCTAAGCCGTACTCCGGCCCGTTCCGGTGCGATAGCGAAGGAAAGTAGCGAACTGGAAATGGCCGAGGAAATATTGAGCGAAATAGGTATAGAGCGTGAAGAACTTGTCCGTTTGTACGAGGAAGACATTTTACTGCTTTCGAACAGACCAAAGATGTGATACAATGTTATGGCCATGGAAACAAGCTTTAGAATTTTTTGGTTGCGGAGGTTTGCTCTATTCAAAAATAAATATATAAATAGTCAGCTGATGGTATTTTTCTCAATCTGCCCTACTTTTAATCTATGACTGTTTTTGTTTTTAATCATAAATGTCCGTTGATTCAATTTTTTTCAAACAGGTCCGAGCTACATCGCTCAGTGTAGGATAGGTGACTAACAAATTCTTTTCCAACATCTCCGTAAGCAGTTCACGCACGGTCACTAAATCATATATCGCGTGCTTTCTTCCTAATACATAGTTATCTATAAGTTTTATCTGCTTACCATCCTTAAGGCTCGTCAACCGTTTATCACAGACATATTGTATGATGGCCAGAAAATCGGCATAATCCATACCGAAGCTAGCCTTCAGCATCACCTGACAGTGCTCGTCAAAATTTTCCATATCACGACAATCATCAATCTCACGCCGAACATCAGCCAGTGCCCCACAAAGATTGTTCCAAATCTTCACGACGTTGCACCCATTAAACCAGTTATGATTAACTGATATGGCATCCTCGACGTTCAACACTTGGTGGTACCATCCGGACGGTACGAATATTGCTTCTCCCGGTTGTTGCACGACGCAGAAAAACATTACTCCGGCATCCTGAAGCATTTGCTCCGTGACGCTGAAGGGTAAATTCCGAAGACTATTAAGCAACTTTAGTTCCTCGCCGGGAGGCAACAGGTACCACAGCTTCTGGCCAAAAATATTCACCGACCAACTGTACGATCCGAAGACATCCGCATGGAAAGCAGTCCACGTACCTTTCGGTCCCATGTACACGAACCGATAGTCATCGGAACCCTTTTCGACAAGATGCTCGTTTAACCAGTCGGACGCAAAAAGGGCCGGTGTACGGTAGAAATTATAATCCGGTCGTTCACTACGAAGATGCCAATCTTTGAGGTAGTATTGGTTGCGCTGTATTTCTTGCATCGATTGATCACGGCCATTTGATTCATTGGACTCCCAGTATTGCAGGAAATCAAACAGCGTTAGCTCAATCTTCTCGTGTGAATTATAATGCTGTTTTCCACAATCGGCCACAGGTACAGGACCGTTCGGCAATATCTCTTTCAAGTACGTTACGTTCAGTTTTGATGGTACAACGGATCGGTCGATCCAATGACGGAAGCATTCCCACTCTGTCGCAATTCCTTCGACAACAACGGCACGGTTTGGTTGCAAATAGTTTCGAAAAAACCGATCATAAGAAATGTTCTTCAACGCTATGCGTTCGATTTTCTCATGACACTTGCTTGAAATTACGCTATCAGGTGTATGGGAAGTAATTTCGATTTCTTCCATCCAATCGTATTGAGGAACTAGAGCTGCGGAAATTACTTGGACCAGAAAAGAAATGCGCGCTTACTGCAGCAAAACAAATACACAACACACATAGTGTGACGCTATCCGACATCAAGACTGACAGCTTACAAAATTAGAAAAGCACCATTTGTAAATCATTTTCAAATGAATTTTCTTCTCCATTGTTTTTTTGTACTTTTACTTTAAATTTCATTTTAAGATTTTCCTCTAATTTGAAGGAATTACACAATACAAATTGAAAAAGTATTCCAAATGGCGTATTTAAATGTCCGTCACTGTTGAACGATCAAATGACACCCCAGGCGAACACAAATGACAACACAAGGAAAAATACCAGAGCATCAGAAAAAAACCACAAACATTTAGCTCTTGCTCGCATTCGCCATCAAGTAAAGACGTGAAATATTCTAGATTCTGGTCGTTCTGGCACATTGCAAAATGCTAAAAAGTTTTCTTACCCACTGTGTCGCCAAGTCGTCGTCAAGTGTTAATCTGTATCCTGTTTTCATGTGAAGCTTATCCCCATACAAACCGACTTCTTACCACGTCCCTTGACGATGGAGGTGAAACAAGATCATTCCGATGCTCCAGTGAAGGAGGAATTCCAGTGCAAAATTGATGGATGCAAGCAAAGCTTCTCCACCGAAGTGTATTGCAGCGTGCACACGAAAAAGCATGACTTGAGCCTAAACTTGGAGATGCCGCTGAAAAGTTCTGGGGTCATTTTCGCCGACCAAACACCCACCCCGACACGATTGATTGGTAAGTGTGAAGAGGTTGGTCTGTTCGAGGACCTCCAGAAGGTGAACCCATTTGAAGAGACATTTCGCCGAGCGGTCGAATCGGGTGCGAGCAATGGATCATCGCTGAACGGCGACCAACCCCCGTTGGCCACTACACACACGGTGCCCTGTTGTCGGGCGGCAGAAGGGGAAACACTTCATACACCTCACATACTCCCCAGCGGTATAGATCGTTCGTCCTTTGATCCCATTAGCAATGAGAATATCGCCACTAAGCAACGGCAAAAGCTCAAAGCGAGCGGTGCATCTGGTTTGCGATCCAAACAACAGCAGCCAGAACAAGCAACGACTGTCATTACGCACACCAACAATGGACAAAAAAGCACGAAAAAGACACCCGTCAAGCGCAAAACACCTTCCGTGGTGGATATACTACCGAAACCGTCCGCACCGCACATATCGCACGCCGTAGGTGAATCGATTCCACTCATTATCATTCCGTCCGGCCCGTCGGATACAAAGGTACCTGCTGAAGGAACGGTTCTTGTGAAGGAGAAACTAAAGGAGCATCTAGCAAAAGTGCGGGAAACGGCACATGGACCGAAGGAAGGTTCGTCGGCAAAAAAACGTGCAAAGCACACAGAGTCTAAGCCGAAGCCGCCCGACAAGCCATCGAAGCCGATCGATCTCACAAAATCAACGGACGAGCAAGCTCATACAAAGCATGAACGATGGAAGGAGGCCGCTAAACGATACCGGTAGGTTACACATTTCGTTGCACCATTTAGGCAGCTTAATTAACTCTTGTTAATTTGATGATTGCAGTATGCGTTTAAAGGACAGCCAAAATCAGCAGCTTCAGCGCATCAACAAGCTGGAAGAGGAAAATCTTCGACTGCGTACGCAGCTCACCGAATTGCAGCACGCTCACCGCAATTGTGAAGTGACGCGCAGTAACAGTTCCTTAAAGATTGCTCTGGTGCAGGGTACATCGCAAAACGTTGCAAACGCAGCCGTAATGCAGCAGGGCGGCAATGCAGCTTTGCTCAACACAATCGAACAACAGCACCAGCTGCAGCAACAACAAATGGTCCCGTTGTCCGTTCCACAGCAACGATTAATTACATCACACATCATCGATAGTAACACGTTTAACCGTATGCCGATAATCATTCTGATGGGATCGACAGCAACGCAACCAGCAGTGTCTGCTGTCGTGAGTGGTGATGGTGCCTTAGATGAGCGTACCGGTTAGACACATTTTAGAGACATTTTTGAAGACATGTAAAACGTACTGGAATTATGTATTACTGGCTATGCAAACAGTAATTTGTACAACAAGGTTAACAGTAACATAATATTTGGTTTCAATTTCAGCTAAAAGCTAAAGGAAGGTGGCTCAATTGCTAACGGTCTAATACGAACAATATTAAAAAAGAGAGTTTTGTAGAGATACAGTCCTAAATTTCATTTCTTCGTTGACTTCAATAACTCGTAGTTGGTATTCAATGTTATGAGCAGGAATACGGTAGGCAATATACAAACGCAAAGCGATAGAAAGTAATCGGCTTCTATTGGACTCGGCACTGGGACAAAAACACGCAATGTTTTTCGAAAGATAATTAAAAATTATTTGCTGTTAGACATTTGCTCATGAAACATTTTAAATGTTAATATGCGTTACGTTGCTTAATAAACATCGAAAAGGTAGTGAACAAATCAATAATAAATGTATTAATTGCACTGCACAGCTCAGCTCGGAGAGATGGCGAAATGAAGAGAAATGTATGTTTGTAACGCATGCGCGATCAAGCGGCTTAGGTTCGATCGCACGTGCAAGAGGATCACGATACGACAGTGGTTCAGTTGTGGTTCTGCTGTTCAGTAGAGCAGACGTTTTGCTGTCGGCTAATTTGTAATGCTTTAAAGCTGTGAAGATTATTAGATTGAATAAAGTGGAGCAAGAGATGAGCCTTGCAGCAAAATAAGCAAATTTGTTTTAAAACAAGTGGCACAGTGTTGGTCTGCCGTGCAGCTGTTCAGCCTGTTTTCCGTCGCAACCTAGTTTCTACCGCGTCTGGGATTTGAAACATTTGTGAGGTGAGTGTACATGAGTCTATTTACGTGACGAAAGCGCTTAACAATGCGATCGAGATCTCGCATATGGGGTAGCTCAAGTGAAACGAATGTTTTCGCATCGATTTGTCTACCCATCAACAATAGAATGGCCCGGGAAGATAGATAGCCCGGAGCCACATCTTCCTTCCCACCTTTCCGTTGGGATCTTAAATCCAACGGGAAAGATGTAAACACGATCCCGTTCCATCCAGTTCCTTTCCACGACTTGTTTTGACCTTTAGCTGTTTGCCTTGCGCTGGTCAATATCAATGTTTCCTTGATCTGACGAACGCAAACAATTTCATTTCACAGTGCAAACGCCCCATTCAGTGCCCTCTCCTTAGTTTTCCCTAGCCTTCTAGCGCCTAGCTTTTATGCGTACACAGCACATCCGATAAACAGTGATCGAGTTTAATGATGTGTTTATATTCACGATCACGTTATTCCAGCGATTTAATTCCTTACAGCTACCAACGTACCAATGGCGCGCGATGGTAACGAATTAAATTGCCAATCCCAAATTGCGTGAGTGTAACACCTTCACGGATCAAAAGCGATCGGGATATACATAAAGGCATGAAATTTGCGCGGTCATACTTTCCCCCGTGAGCGCCAGCATCACGCTTTGAGCGTTCACGGGGGGAAGCAACAATTTCTTTCCGAAACAAGCCGAAAGAAAACCTTGAACTAATTCTTTTTTCTGTGTTTCGTGTCGTAAACGCTACCAAAGTGTCACATAACAAGAGTTATGAGTTTCGTCGTACGCTTGCACGAGTGTATGAACCATAGCGTAAGATGGGCAGGAAAAAGGGTTGGAAAAAAGTGTGTGATGGTACTGACTCGAACCGTTTCACGTTGTCTACGGCATTCCAGTTCCGTGTGTCGGTTTGCGAAATCCCGTGCAGTTGAAAGACGCAAAAGAGATCCCCGACCGCTTAGAGTGGCCCTTTGAAAGAATGTTTTTATAGCTCACACCTTTGGGGAAATAGAAATGTTTGTAGACAAAAAAAAAACACTCTTCGTATGACCAACGGGCAACATTGCGGTTGGTTAACGAACCGGCATGTCTCGGTGAAGCAGCATGGATGCGACCGATGCTGCCGTTTCGTTTACATTCCGTTCCGTCGAAGTATTATTTATAGGTACGGATGGCGGGCCAACAACATCGCGAAAGGCACTGATTGATGCGATCCAAATGGCCCGGA
>AXCM01007656.1:0-14075 GCA_000473375.1 Anopheles culicifacies | reverse complement strand
TTTATCTTCCAGGTCACGGCGGACGAAATTAGCCGCCGCAAACAGTTGGAAAATTATTCACCCGCGTACAGGATCGTGCTCGATAACCGTGCGGCTGATTTTCGCGGTGTGTACCGTAAGGACCAGTACCGCAGCCTATTTACGGCCGCGGCCAACACGCTCGACAGTACGAACGGGCGGAACGAACTGCTCGAAGCGTTCCGCGCGTTCATGCTCGCCGAAACGCAATCGGCCAACGAACGTATCGCGCGCGTCACGCAGGAGCTAAACGAGCAGCTCAGCAACGTGCGCGACCGGGCCGAACAGGACTATCTGTTCCTGGCGCAAACATTCGTACCTGAACTACTAGATAGAAAAAGCGGCGAACAACGGCACGCCACCACCACCAGCCCAATGGCGGAGAAAGCGCTTCAACCGCTGCTAACGAGCGTGGGTACCCCGGTCGCTGCAAGTGCGGCGGACAGTCACTTGGAGACGCCTCCACCGACGCCGGAATGTATGCCGATGTCAACCGGCAATAGTCCACCGTCGATGGTGAACGGCAGCGGTACGTCGGTCAGTCCCGACCAGCAGAATGGTGGCGGTGCCGTAGCGCAAGGTTTCAAGCCGACAGTCGGCAGTGCGCGGCCAATGCAGCTGAGCAACAGTGCGGCCAACACGATCAACAATAATACTGCGAACAGCAACCAAGGTGCCATTAGCAAACCACCAACTCAGCAGCAGCAACATTCCATGAGTACAAATCTCTTTGCCAATCACGGCAATACTCTGGGAGCGGCAACGGCCGTCCCAGGGCTCGCCGGCAGTGTCGGCAACCTAACGGGGGCTACACATAGATTTAGCGGAAATATCCATCAACGACCACAGCAGCAGCAGCAGCAACAAACGATGTTCGACTCGGACTGTCTGTTCGATATTGATGGTATGGAGAATGACAAAACGCCACCACCGGATGATATTTCTGACGAGGAGCAAACGGATTACGACGGTAAGAGCGCGTCGCGTTACTTGCTTCAGATAAACGATCAACTAATATCACTCTAATCTCCAAAAAACAGATATATCCGAAAACAACAATCGAACGGACGGAGGCATATTCATACCACGCCATCAGTACAGACGGCAGACCAGCGTGATCGCGAAAAGTCTTCCGATTTCAATGCCGAAGCAGATGGCACAGTTCCGGGCGAACGAAGATGATCTCGATGAGGTAAGCGAGCAAGGGTTTCCAATTGAGCCAAACAATTACAAATCCTTTTCACACACAAACAGATGGTGGAGGATACGGTCGATATTGCGGCCAGTATCAAGGCACTCGCCAAAAGCGTTCACGGTGAGGCCGTGTTTGGGGATCTTCCGCGTCGTCAGATTCAAAAGTTCACCTCACACATATGAGCGTGATGTTGTGCGGCAGGATCATCTCACCTTTACCTTCCCTGCTGTTTCTGTGTGTGCGTGTGCACACTTTCTACACCACCCGTCAGTGGCCGACCGGAGACAGCCGACAAAGGATGTGATACGATCCGGATCAACGTGATATACAAGATAGGAGACACGTGCGCCGCGTGCGTTTAGTACACTGCAGATTGCTCCCTTCCCCCCTGACCCACATCTAAATTGTTTTTGGTCGTTTGGCTACAATTTTGAACTTTTTAAGCTAAAGTTAAGTTTTTCTCTCTCTCTTTTTTTTTTAATGGAAACACCTTTTAATGCGTTTTACGTTTTTCTTCTGTGTGTGTGGAACGCTTGGTAGGAGAGAAACGTTTGCTCTGTCGAAATTATTACTACGTGGTTGCGTACACGAAATGTTTGATTTTGTGAAATTCTATCCAATCTTTCTTTTCCCATGATTTTGTTCGCGTTTTAACCTAACTCGAGATGAGCGAGTTTCATTCATTTCTATTATTTCGCTTTTATCGAATGATTCTGAACTATGGTTGGCAAAGGAGTTGAACTTTGTTTTCGAAAAGTTGAATTATGAAGATATTGAATTGTTCCGTCATTTCGACGGCTTTACGTCGGCTATCGGACAACCACACTTCACTGTAAGGCTCACCCACCTCAGGCTGTGGGGAAGTACAGCAAGTGTGTAATCAATTCTCCACGCAGAGCCTAATAATGTCGCGCTAAAAATAATTGCATACTTTCCGGCGTTGCCAAACCGATTACGCCACCACCAAGGGCGCGCCCTGGTTTCTTTTAGTTTTGTAACTTCACCATTCAATGCAGTGTACTAATTACTACCTAGTGACTATCGGTTAGTGTTTAAGTCGTTACAATATTAGCGTTTATTGGAAAGAGTATGCTATATAACGCAGAAAGAGAAAATATGAAGGGGAGGGAAACGATACGCAATGCTTAGAAAGGATTCAACCCAAATAAGAAGAGGCAGCAAAACGAAAGCATGTTACAATCAGGAGATAACGAAATGAAATAACAGTAACAGGAACCAGGCAAGCATACAAGAACGATTGCAACATTTCAATGCGATCGATCACAAGCGTGTTTTTAGTTTTGTTTTGTATTGGTAACCTGTGTTCTGTTGGGGAGGAGCTTTCTCCCCACCTTCACCCTCCCCCTCCCCCCAATCTCACAAATGCCTCGGGGTAAGGACTCGGGTACGGCAAGGGTTTGTGCGCTTGTCACAACATCCACGACACACCCAAGTTTGCCATGTTTTCAAGTACAATTCATCCATGTTATTACATCTACCTGTGGGTCCAGTTCGTGTTTTTTTAACTAATATAATAAAGAAGAGCGCTCTGTTTATATAATAAATATATGCTGTCGGATGGATATAACGTTCGGTAATCTCTTCAGGAGCAGGAGACACGGGTCTGTCGCGTTTTACGTACGTGGGAGATTTTTTTCTAAACGTGTCTTCCAATCCTACGACACCAACGGGTGCTGCGTACATCAGCCTGGAGCACCAGAGTACCTGGAGCATGGTGCATGTTTGTACGAACAAGAATAAAGCATCCGTTTACACACACTAACTAAGAAACACTACTCTCCACCGTCTGAAGGGATTTTATACGAAGGAAATCCAATTTGTGGTCCTTTATCCCGATCGGTTATTTCCCACACATACACATACACACACGATACCTCATTCGTTTTGGGTAAATAATGGTCATTAAACGCTGATTGACCGGTTTTTTCCTGCAACACCTAAACTACCTCCAAACGATTTGTTTTCCACCGTTCGATTTACGATCTACTCGCTTGTTTTATTGCAACATGGGTTAGTACGCTGTGGCGCAGGCATGGAAGCAAACAGGTCTAGCAATTAAACAATCAAATCGTAGCCAAAAGGGCATAGAGTTTTTTTCCCCGTAACTGGAAGTAGTTGCTAAACGAATCGTCCAAATCCATGCTAGCATGTGAGTGTTAACTATCTATCGTAACTGTCGAAATCGAACCGTATCGAACAAGGGGAAAATCCGAATGCGGGCTCAACCGGTATTCCTCCGGTTCCCAAGATTGGAGCAAAACAAAAGGGATGCTAGGTGGTGTAGTGAAGCGTATCCTTTCCAGCGATTAATCACGCATACTAGTAACGTGTTATGTTATATACGCCCCACGCATATATATTATTAAACCAAGCAAAAAGTTTAAAAATGTTTAACAGTTTTTTTTTCTGCGAAAAACAAATCCACAAAACGTACGTCATCATCATGGTGGTGTTGTTGTATTGAACATCCGAAAATGCTGTGTTTCGTAAATTAAATCAAAAATGCATTTATTTCCTTCCTCTACTTTCGCGCTTTTACTTCGCTTCCGAGGCTAAATATTCCTGGTAGCGCTTCTCCTGTGCCTGTTGCAACTTTTGCAACTTCTTCAGCTGGCCCTTGCTGATTTCCTTTCCCTCGGTATCGTGCGTCGGCAGTCCGGTCGCGTCATCGAACGCCGAATACTTATCCGTCTCGCTGCGGAACATATCGATCGGATTAATCTTACGCAGCGCATCCTTGGCGGCCTGGGCTGCAGCGGCTTCCGCCTTTTTGCGTTCCTTTTCTGCCGCTTTACGGTTTTCCTCCGCACGTTTGGCTTCCCGTTCCCGGAGCAATACCTCGGCCGGAACTAACTTTAGCGCGGATGCGGCCCCTTCTCGATCTTCGAGCCGCACACCCAAACCCGGCAACACATCGTCTCGTAGCTGATCGCACAATTGAAGAATGTCGGTCGCCTTAAGACCACGGGCCTGCTCGCGAACGGCCGTACGGAATTCGGCCAAAGCTTGCAAGTACGGCATCACGGTTTGTTCAAGCTAAAACATCGGTGAGATGGCAAATTGTTAGTAAGTAAAAAGCGATAAATAAAAATAAAAATCTGCTTACATCTCCGGTCATTCCCGTGCCATCACCGCCAGATCCAGCGCTTATTGGGAATCCTATGCCGCCACGCGGTCCAGCAATGGCGCCAAATGTATGCAACAGGTCCGTACAGTAGCTAGCAACACGTCGTAATAGCAGTGCATTGAACCCCGACGAACGATGCTCCTTGATGTAAACGTTGCAGGCGGAAACAAGCCCACGCAGTACGTCCAGCGCGGTACGCGTATCCACATTATCACAGAGCGCCTCGTGTATGGCCGCACGTGCATCTGCAAACTTTTGCTGCAGTTCCGCCTCGTCCGAGCCCCAGCGATCGAACGCATCGCGTGCTGGGCCGGTTTGAACGTGGCGCGTCAGATCCTTCACGTTGAGGAAGAACTCGTTCAGAAAGCGTTCGTACTGAACGGCCATTTCCATCGTGTTGTCTGAATAATCGAGCGTATCCTTCCAGGAGTGTAGCAAAAACGCGAGTCGCAGCTGGGTTGCCGTATGTTTCTCGAGTGCTTGCTGAATCGTGACGAAGTTCTTGAGCGATTTGGACATCTTGCAGCCAGCGATCGTGAGATGGCCAGTATGAAGGAAGTACTTCACCCACTCGGCACTTCCATCGTGCGCTTCGCTTTGTGCCAGTTCGTTGTCGTGATGCGGAAACTTCAAATCAACGCCTCCGGTATGGATGTCTAGGTAGTCGCCACAGATGTCCGATGCCATTGCCGAGCATTCGATGTGCCAGCCGGGTCGTCCACGACCCCAAGGACTATCCCACCATGGTTCACCCGCCTTACTGCTCTTCCACAGGGCGAAATCATTCGGCGATCGTTTCTCCGTTAGTCGGTCCGCACCGACACTAAGATCTCCTTCGCCTTCTTGCAACTGTTGCGCGTCCCCATATGCCTCGGGAACCAATTTTGCATAGTGATGTTGCTCTCGTCGATCGAACCCAGCCACATCGAAGTACACGGACCCATTCGCTTCGTACGCCAATCCGTTCGCAATAATCTTCTCTATATAGACGATGATCTGCGGTACATACTCACTCACTCGAGTCAGAACATCCGGCTGAAGGACGTTCAACGCCATCATGTCCTTGTGAAATGCATCCTCCCAGTAGCGTGGTAAAGTCTCGAAGATAGCATTCTCCGTTACCGACGAACCCTGCTTACTGTCCAGCAGATCCGCCAGCGGATCCTTGGAATCCTGCAGGAACTGTTCCTGCGCCTGTTGGATGCGGCCCTCGTCACCATCCTTCACCGCAAGGGACAGATTGTCCACGGCCACTGTCAACTTCTCTAGCATACGATCCATCATCGTTTTCTTGTCCGCATCGGTAGTACGTCCCAAAGTTTCCCGAAACGATGACATCACCTCCTTGCTATCATCCAGCAACCGCTCCAGTGGCATTTCCTTGGCCTGCTTCAGATACTGCTCGTACAGATAGTTCTGGCGTGCTCGTTTGATGATCTTATCGTCGATGTCCGTGATGTTCATCACGTACAGCACGTTGTAACCGAAGTAATCGCTCAGCACCCGGCGCAGAATGTCGAAGCTAATGTAGGACCGGGCATGCCCCATGTGGGACGCATCGTACACCGTAGGGCCACAGCTGTACCAGTGCACATTGCGTCCATCTCGTGGTACGAACGGTTCTTTCCGCCTGGTCAAACTGTTGTAAAGGTGCAGCTTTGGGGCGGGTTTTTCCTCCGGCGCTTGCCACGTCGGTTGTACACGTTTTGCCATTTTTTGTTCGTCAACCGTGTACTCGTTTCAATGTGTTCCTGTTCTTCAGAGAAGATCCGTACACGGAAAACAATCGATACAAAAAACGCTGATGAAACGTTTCGCCGATTACAGCAAGATGCAATCCGTGTTTGTATTTACCTAATCCGGTTCTGGGCGATCTCAAGATCTTGTATACAGCTCCCACCCGCATTCGCACACCAACTGACCAACTGTCAAAGGGATCCAAATTTGTAATCGTTGATTCTTGGAATGCTTCGTGGAGTACACGAGCCGTAAGCGGTCTATTTATCAACATCCGACCTATTTTGCAATTGTAATTCAATTTTATGATTTTCAAGAAATTACAGCAGATAAAAGAAATCACATTGTATTGTGATATTTTTACACAACAAACAAATAATTGAAAATTGATTTGTTTCCAAATTTTAAACAATACTGGCAACACGGCCACGACACAACCCGGTTTGACGTTTCGTCCCAAACTGTCAACCACAGTTCAATGTGCTACTGTCAAAGTCCTTTTCCGTTTCCTCTTTAACGAAGCGCAGTCAAGATGAAAGCTAAAGGAGTGGTAAATTTCTATTATTCTTATAATTTTGCAACAATTATTAGTGAAAGGGATGCAAATTTCGATGGAACTAAGTGCCGTCCGCTAGCTGGCAGTGAAACGTGATGAATGTGTGGCTTAAATGCAAAGAAATTGGCCATATTTCGGGACTTGTGTTCATCGTCGGCAAAGTGACAGCGGGTCAGAGCAATACCATCATCAGCAACTACTCCGCAATGCCATGTTGTTGATGGGATGGAGCCGGTTTGCATTATTTGCATCGTTATTTGCAGCCCGTTTTTGTTTGTTGCTAACCAAAAGATGATGGACATGAATTTAATCGTTTCGATGTTTATTTTCAGCTGAAAGAATACCAGGTGATCGGGCGTAAGCTGCCCTCGGAGCGGGAGAAGAACCCTCCGCTGTTCAAGATGCACATCTTCGCCCCGGACCACATCGTGGCCAAGTCGCGCTTCTGGTACTTCCTGCGTCAGCTGCGCAAGTTCAAGAAGGCCACCGGCGAGATCGTGTCGGTGAAGCGCATCATGGAAAAGACGCCACTGAAGGTGAAGAACTTCGGCATCTGGTTGCGTTATGATTCGCGTTCCGGTACGCACAACATGTACCGCGAGTACCGTGACCTGACTGTTGGTGGTGCCGTCACGCAGTGCTACAGTGACATGGCCTCGCGCCATCGTGCCCGTGCCCATTCGATCCAGGTAATGCCATCACTCCTTCGATGCTCTATCACCTTTATTCACGGGTTGCTCTGTTGTCGCATTTCCATTGCAGATCATCAAGGTGGAAGCGATCGCTGCATCCAAGACGCGTCGTGCACACATCAAGCAGTTCCACAACACGAAGATCCGATTCCCGCTGGTGCAGCGATACCACCACAAGCGCTACCGGAAGCTGTTCTCTTACCGCCGCCCGGTCACCTTCTTCCAGTAAGAAGCAACATTTGGAAGACAATCGTCACCCCACCACGTCACTGTGTACTAGTCCACTTACCTCCGTCATTACCGCTGTCACCCTGCTGGGGCTGGTTGTTGACGATGGAAAAGTTGCCCACATTTGCTGTGCACGTGCAATTTTTGTGTGTATGCAAAGTGCCAAGTGTTGATTTGTACGATTCTGTGCGCATTTACGTGTGTGTGGTGTGATGATACAGCAATCTTTTGGTTAGTGCGTGCATGTGTAACTCAACGGCCAAGGATCAGCTAAGCGATTGTTTTTTTTGTACACGCTCCCGAAACATACCAACATCTATGCCGCGGCGGGGGCATTCCAATGTGGAATGGAAGTAACAGGAGAGAGAAAGTGAATAAAAGAAGAAGAAAGGCGAAGAAATAACGTATACATTTCGTGTATTTTTCCTTGCTTTGTGTGGAGTATTGTGAGTGAAGAGGAAGATCCTTGACAGACGCTTCTTGAAACAACGTAGACATGTGTTGTGAATATGGTTAGAGTACATCAGAAACATCCGACTCTTTCCAGGTTCTTCGTCTGATATGGGGCTTTTGGACTCGAGAGGTCTTGGGCAATCTTTCCTGGTTACAGATTTCATGATACGTTCAGTAACAGAACCCGGATGGTGCTCTCCTAAAATTAAACTTATACTATTAATCTAAACTATTGATTTCGATACTTCAGAGAACTACCTACGAATGTAGCAAATACTTTTCAACAACGATGTTGCAACGAATTATTACGATCATTGCAGAACATTAATTGGAATAGCAGTAACTTTGTAACATCAAGATCTTTCGTTAGCCTGGGATGTTCCAGTACTAACATATTAATTTTTAATTAACGTGTCAATTAGCTATGTATGAGCGAAAATTTCCAATATCTCCAACATTCCAAGATCTATTTCCGTGATATGAGAAAGCTGTTGTTTTATTTCCACAGGAAGCTTCACTCATTATGTAGCCCTACTTGAAGAAGGCTCCGTTGCGGCATTCAGATTTTTAGGAAAATATGATCAGTGTGCCGAGCCTTACCATCAAGTCGCTGATACTATAACTCCAAAGAGAACGTCTCAATTCTTAAATTCCTTGAATTTATTCATAGCAGGATAGAATGGCTGATTTAAAGCCTCAAGTTCGGACCGCTGAAGGGTCCTGAAAAGTCGCGTTAAGACGTCCTCTTCCTTTCCGCTTGGAATTCGGCCATCATAGCAAATGTGGATGTTAACGGTCTCTTCAAGATCTTCAAAAACACTGATCCTCTATTATTAGGGAAGGGAGTCCCGTGAATGATCCTCAATGCAAAGATCCATGATGTAAAAAAGAGGAATGAAAACTCATTCGTTTAGCCACAGGATTTTCAGATGTATTTGCCGATCGAATAGTCCTCCATTGTATTCATTTTTCCTATTTTTAATAGATCATTCGCTTATAAAAGAAAAACCGATTACTGTACGATTAATTTATTGAACATGTATTAACTTAAATGTTAATCGCTAACTATATTTCATCAGACACAACTTCATCGACTCGAATGGAGAAGGCGCGTGAGGTACATCTTCAACACACGTTCAATTCAAACATAAACACACTTATAAATAATTTTATTTTAATTTTTCTGTCGCAAGAAAAATATACTTTCAAATCAGATTAAAAAACTTAAGCTCCAGCATTGCGAACAGTCCAACAGGATTCTTTCTCCCACTCTTTCATTTGGCGTACGCAAATTAAAAGCTAAATGTACACGTTAAAAAAATTGAACGTAGATTTGAAGTGTAGGTCACAGAAATAAAGCAGTAAGTATAGGAACTAGAATCCAGCCACTACTTGTTATCGTCGTCGGAGACGAGACAAACGGGACACAGATCATCCCGCTGGCGATACGCATCGGACTCTTCGTCGATTGTGTGGCAGCTGAGATGGTATATATTGCAACAGTTCATGCAAGCGCTCAACTCATCGGTTGTCCCTGTAGAACGAAAGAAACAAAATAAGCCATTGAGATTCCCGCTTTCGTAATAAGAGTGTGCGGCGTCTTGGTTTTTCTAAACTCACCACTCTTGAAACAAACGAAGCAAGTTCGTTTGTCCATTGCGGCGAATATGTTGGCCGGCTGTGGACGGTGCCGTATGAGTGACGCTGTGGCCGCATTGCAGCTGGGTAGCTGGGTGGATTGCTTTCGCTTCTTAACGGCTGCTACCGGTGGTGAGTACAGGACCGGACGCTGATGTGTCCTTTTGGAGGCACGTACCACCTGGTACTGTTGCTGTTGCTCGTAATAATCCAGCTTACCGTAGTGGAAATCTTTCCGTTCCGTGCTGTAACAGCTGCGACGTTTCCGTTCCCGTTTGCGCTCTTTGAGTGCTTTCGCTTCTTCCGGTGTGTGAAGTTCGAGGTAGCGGAGAAACGAATCCTGTCCGAGGTCGTAGATGCTGGTCGCTGTTATGCCGGGCATTTCACCCGGATCGTTCAGCGGCGGATATTCGGTCGAGGATGAACGACGATCGTTTGAATCTTCCGAATGCTGACGCGTTCCCCACGTTGGTGTAGATGAGCGAGAATTCGGAGACGATCCAGACGAACCACCGTACGACGAGTGTTTGGTGAGTTTGCTTACCCCGGGTACGGGACCACGCTTGGCCGCTCTTTGTTGGGCGTTCTCCGGATTCGGTGGTCGTCCTAGACCGCGCTTTTGTTTTTTGAGCGCCTGCAACAGATTGCTACGTCCACGTCGAACGGCAGCGGACGTTTCCAGCACCTCCGGCAATTGGTCCTCATCCTCAGCGGGCGAATCGTCCACCGGATCGAGCTGTTTAACCTTCTCCGCTTCCATCCTTCGCGAGACACGCTTTTGGGCAATCGGGACGGAGGCGCGCCGTGCTTGAATCGCGGCCATCTTTGCGGCGGATATGTAATTTGCTGCCTTCGGTGGTCGTCCCGGACATCCTGGTACCCATACACCACGCGTAACCGTTTCTCCCTTCGTGACATCCTCTGTCTTTATCGGACGTATCGTGGGTTTCTCCTCCTGCCGTTCGTCTTCCGATGATTTTCCAAGCCGTTCCTTCGAAACCGTAAGCTTATTTTCGCTTTTCACTTTATCGAGAGTGGTAGACTTCTTACCGGAAACGCTAGCAAATGGTCGTTCGTCAATCGACTGCGACGATTTTGGCTTCAAAACCGGCCGTAGCCCAGACTCCACCTCCGCGAACGGTCGCGTGTAAGTTTTTGAGGCCGTTTTTGCTTGTTTTCTGTTACGCTTTGCGGTTGAAATTGACATCACGGAGTTCCAGCACGCATCGTCGTCGGCTGGGTTGAAATCGCTCGGTGAATGGGAAATGTCCGGCTTCTTATCCTCTTCCTGCGATGAGGTCGTTTCGAGGATCGTTTCCAAACTAAAAAGAAACGTGAGAATGTGAGCTTCAATGCAGGAAGCTGAAAATCCAGTTGTCCTGTACATTACCTGTACTTTTGGGCCAGCTCCGTTGCACTCCAGCGCGGTGAAATGTGTTTCGGTGTGCCCTGGAAAACGGCCGATTCGTGCTGGGCGGCAAGCTGACGCGAAACGAACCCGTTCAGCAGATCCTCGGACAGCGTTATTAGACGCTGGGATTGTACGGCCATCTGGAATCGTTTCACCCGTTCGGACAATTGCCGCACCAGCCCTTCCTGTTCCTTTCCGATCGATTGCATTTCCCGTTCCAGCTCCAGCATGTACTGTTTCACTTTCGGCCGCTACGCACCCAAGCAACGTAGTAGGCGAGTTTTGTACATTATTTTCCACCAAAGCAAGAAAACCCGCACAACCAGCATACGGTGAATAGAAAGAGCCATGAAGATGAGGAAAAAAAAGTCCACGGAAAAGATTCGTGATTAGGCGTTAATGTGTTTCTTAAATGTGACAGTTGTGAACGTGCATTTTTTTTTCTTGCTTTTCCTCACTCTCGTCTTCCGAAAAATACATTTTCATAAACTTCCGCTTACCTGGTGCATCGGTAAATTATTGATTTTAGAAGCCAAAATCTGTCAAATGAAGTTGGAAAGAAAGGAAAAGAAAGGATGTTTAATTCACGATTCACTATCGTTTCGGGGATCCTGCAACAAAATGTCGCACGCTTGTGAAATCCGTTCGTTCGCGAGGGGGGGACTAGGTTGAAATAATTACACAAAAAGAGGTCCACAAAAGCCGATGCTTACCTGATGCTGAAATACGCAGTCCCGCAATGCTCGCTGCAGGTACGTAATGCTTAGCGAGAGTTCTCCCGGCAGGGAAAATTCTTTGATCAGTTCCCATTGTTTCTGCATGCTGCTGATGATGATTGTGGGTAGAATTTGTTGGTTGCAGTTTGTGGCCACGGAATTTTCTTCCCGTTTTCCCTCCCCTGACCTCGCTGCGGTTCGCTTACGGGCACCGATGGAAGGAAACACACCCAACAGCACTTGCTGTAATTATTGCTGCGTACTGGAGGCTAATAAAATTTGACGAAAGTACACAAAATCACGATCTAGTTTGCAAATTACGAACGGGTGGATGCAGTGTTCTTTCGCGGTTTTTCCTTCTGGTTCGAACTGTCAAACTCCCTACCCGTACTGTGTGCCGTTTGACAGGAAGAGGAGGAAGAAAAAAAGGCAACAAAAACGCCATGCTGATTTGAAATTATGGAAAACTTTAAAAATTATTTTAGCATGTTTCGATTACAACAGGGAGGTCAGTTTTAGCGTATGCGTATGGGTAATTATCTGTAGATGCTAGTGCTTCCATTCAGAACTAACGAAATATGTGCACAGCGTCGAACACAGGAAGTTCAATGGAAGCCTCCATCGTATGGCTTCTTGTGTTTGAAAACAGATTATCTGGCGTGGAAGAAAGACTGTTTGGTCGATTCCTCTCGTTCAGCACATATTGTTTTGTGTTATAAAAGTACAATTTGCACAAATACCTACTCTCACGACGTTCTTCTTTGATTCCTTGAATGTGGAACTTTTGAAATTTAACGCCATCTTAAATCGAACAGTACGGATGGTTCTTCTTTCCTTCATTCCTTCGTGTTGTTTTTCATTTACGTCGATCGATTGGTGTGAAATTTGCTAATACTTTTTCTAAATTATCACATCAATCCGCACTGTAGAGCATCTTGCAAGGGGAAGTCACTTGAATTTGTTTATAAATACTTCCAATTTTGTTATGCATTTATAGGAAACTACGTAAACTGTACTTTATCTACGCAATATGATGGACTGTATAGAATCACTCCAGATATATTAAATTTTTTTCAAATTGTAGACGTGTTGGGAGAGGTTTCTTCTTGTATTATTCGGATGTGCTTACAAATGTACCTGTGACCGTTCTTGGCATTTAGATAATTAGCTAATAAGGCAGTGGCGAATCAACCTATGAGCAGAGGGAGCGGCCGCTCGGGGCCTCGCCGGTTAAGGGGGCCTCGCCGTTGAGGGAAATGCTGTTAGCGCTCTCGAAGAACAGGAAATCATATAGTGAGTTACTTCCGTTGTTCCGTATCCCTTCTTCTTCTCTGGCTCTACAACCTCGAGAGGTCTTGGCCTGCCATTTCTGGCTTTTCGTGACTTGAATGTACCCGCTACAGGATAGTCAGTTGCCTGCGTACGGGGGAACAGCCCGAATGGGATTCGAACTTCGGTCAGTTGCGCCTCAATCTCCTCGGCCACCGAACCGCTCGCTTGTTCCGTATTCTTCTGGATTTTGCCTACAGTTAGGTCATTGTATGTTTGCAATACAGAGGAAGATGAAGCTTCTTGATTGAGACAACGGAAGCATGAAGTGTCTACGTTCACCGGGTCTAAAAGCAAGAATATTAGGAATTCTGTAAGAGAGACCCTTTACGTTGAAGTGGTCGTTAACTTTCTACGGTAAAATCGAGGTAGAAGAAACTGAAAACTTCTTTTGAAAAGGGCTGTCGGTGACTACCTACTCCGGTTACTTATAGATCCCCAGCTGCTATTAACAATCCAATAAGCTTGCCTTATATCTCCATAAAATGTGAATTCTATCCCAAATATAACATTTCCCATGGTATTCCATTTTCTTACAATCCCCAACCAAACATTTTTGCTAAAATCGCTAAATCTTACATGTTCTCGATCATACAAACGATCAATTTGGTTGATCCGCTACATGCTTGTGATAAATTAAACCATTTATTTATATCCTCAAAATACTGGCCCACCGAAAGCGAAATTTCGGAAGCGTAGTTTTTGTTGTTGTTACGTACTATGAACACTTAATTACCAGTTCGTTCTACCCTGGTGGTAGAATTAACCCGGCACCCGTACACCTTCCCTTCAGTATCTCCCACAATTGTAATAATTATTATTTTCTGCCTAATGATGAAACTGCGCAAACACAAACACTGGTTGTGTAAGTGTACATGTAGGTAAAATATCGTAACAAAATATGAAACCTGTCGTAATAAAACAAAGCTACAAAAAAACGAGCATTAACCTAAA
>KI424626.1:5150-17485 GCA_000473375.1 Anopheles culicifacies | reverse complement strand
CCCGCAAAGCATTATAGCTCTCGATATGGTACTGATGGCATCCATCATCCGTGGATCAAACTTTGTCCAGCGCTTGGCGATTGGCTTTCCCATAAGTCATGGCACTTTTGCGTCAAATGACGATTGTTGAAATTGGGTTTATTGTACGTCCCGCTAGTACAGAGATGGAGAACCTAGGTGTTGCTTGGGAGAGGGCAACATAATTTATGTGTCTTCGATGCTGTCCAAGTTCTCATAATGATTTGTAGAAGGTGTTAGTAGTGCGCGATATAGCGGAGCCGCACGCCAAAAACGCTGCACGTACGTGAGAGCGCTCGTCCACCCCGTCTTTTGGATGACGCTGAAAGACTGGACATTATGGCAAGCGCCATAATTCATTGACACAGTTGTACAGACCGTTTCCCCTGCCGGGCTGGGAAACCACTGTACTTCATACCACAGGGTATATTGAATTAGTTGCATATTGTTCGAGGTGTAGCGTTGGTTCATGCATTAAACATCTGTGTGGAACTGCATACCAGGGCACGACGCCATCGTTCGAATTTTATCGTAAGGTTAATGTCCACTGCTGACTAAAGCGCTCCGTGTCCTTTTAAAGGCGTTCCATGGGAATGAATATTGATGGTGAAAAATAGACATTGTGTACGTCTCATATGTTTGGGCGAGGACTTGGAGGGTTCATAAATAAGTGACAAATGTTTCGGATGTGTTCCAGCATAAACGGCCACCGGTGGAGAGGCTATGGAGCATAATTAGGCACTACTATAATTCGTTTTCTATTAAACCAGCACTTTGTTGCTTGTTGATAGTGACTTACTGGTGAAGGGGCTCCTCGGCTATTGGGAGATAGTGACACCAGCCCTTCAAACGGGGAAGGACTGAGGTTCGAATCCCGTATCCTTGACTTCCCTGTTATGAGTTAGTTCTAGTCACCGAAACCGAATAAGGAAGCCTAGAAGTGACCTACTACTGACTGGAGATGTCATTGCAGGTTATCATAAACTGTCAAAATGAGCTCTTTATAAAATCTTGACCTAATAATATGCGTCTTCTTCTATGGCTCTACAACCTCAAGAGATGTTTGGCCTCCTTTTTTTGCTCTGGAGGAAGAAGGAGGAATCCCGAATGGGAATCGAACCTCGCTAATGAATGTTGCTTATAGCCAATTGAAGCACGAATTTCGGCATAACGGTTAAGCCTCTCCCTAGAAGAATAAAGCTCCCCAAAAAAACCCTAACTATTGTCCAATAAAAATAGCAGTTCTCAAGTGTTCTATTGATGTTTGCCATCCATCTGTTACGACGTGTTTGGATGCCGGCTCGTACGCTATCTTAATGACCATGTCAACAGGCAGGGTGCCGCGGAATAGCCAGCAATTAGCAGCGATCGTGTCATACAACCATTCACGCCTGCGATTTTCTTCGCGCCATGTTTTCTGCTCCATTCTTGATGCCCTCGAGCGCTCGATGATAATCTCTGATCTCTTGTTGGCGCCTTGTCAAGTTCGATGGAAGCAGAAAAGGGAACAGCGCTGTGAAATGTTCACCTACACGCACTGGGGAGGCCTGGGAGACAATTCCTTTGAAATGAGTGTTTTAGGTTTATCAGGGGACAGGCGGCACTGTTATGTCACCGTTCGATCCACTCGATGCGACGAACGAAGATAAATGAGCGTACGGGACGGGTCGAAGTCGTAACATCGACAACGGTAACACCTACGGATGCCAGACACAGTGGTTCTTGGTGCTAGCGGGTTGATGTGTTTTAAATGTAAACGAATGAGAATGCGGTGTCCCATCTCACACACAAGAACAAGAGGATCATCTTCAATTGTGTGTCCCAGGAAGAACAGATCTGTCACTGGGCGCTTCTCGGAAGAAGATACGAGACGAAGAATTATTTCTTTGGGAGACATTTTCCCAATAATAATAATCAATCTGCTTGTTAGTCATCGTGGGCAATGCAGGATGGAAGCCAAGAGGGAAGGTGGCATACAGAATCGGAAACATTTTTTTTTCGACGGACGTTCGGTCTGTGTGCTGTGGTCTCTCAAAACGGAACGCGTATTCGATGCATGACCGGATGTTACGCATAAAACATAAATGAATTAATGATGGATTGGAATCCTCCTACCACATGGGCCTTGTCTTTATTGTATGTGTTTGTGAGCATGTTCTTTTTCGTTTCTTGTGCATCATCTTCATCGTGTGGTTTTGATTCTTATGCTTCGCTTTTGACGCATTAACATCGAGCACCATAGGGTATTCCAAATTTTAGTTCGATTTTCGTATAAAAGCACTTTTTATTTATATAGATTTTTTAAAATAAAAAATAAATCATTTTTAGGCTTATTGTAAGTAAAAACAAATGACGCATACTTCAAACATAACAGTGTGATTTATGACATAAAGCATTTAAAATCCACCCTGTTTTATTTATGTTGCGCATCTTATTCTTCGTTTTTCGTCTGCGCAAAAGAAGCGTAAACGCCAGAGAACGAAGTTCTTCGCGTTTGTTTTATTTTCTTCCCCCATACATCAAACACTACTCATTTGGATATTGCGGTCCTCCTGCTTGGTGGCTGCAAAATGTTTCGTCCGATTTAACAATCTTTCAGTTTCTGCTGTGCTCCAGTACCGGCAGCAGCGTGTCTACACACTGTCTAAGAAGGTCTTTTATTTGTTTGAAATGCTTCTTCTTCTACCCATGTTGGTGGTTTACCGAGAGACCCCTGGCCTGTCGAGACGGGCGTAATCCATCAAAACAAAGCATTCTGTAGCGTATAAGCATCGGAAGACGCGTCAGAACGGAGGGCACGCACACAATAGATCGCGCATGATTTAAAGCCGCACCGATATGCGCAGGGATATTGCTTTTTGGTGGTTTTATTGTTGAGTTCTTTTCGCCACATTGGTATGCTGTCGGGGTAGGTTTGGATTCTGATGAAAAAAGATAAAACTGTGGCACGTGCTGGCTGGTGGGTGCTGTTGGAAAGAAGACTCCGGGATCTTTCATCTTTCCATACACCACCTTGAAGGGTTTTTTTTGTTGGGCCGAAAGCATCATGCAAGAAAAATCAAGCCTGATTCATTTGCATGTCGTCTGGGATTTTGTACGAAAAGAGGAACTCCAGAAAGTGCACTGAAAACCAAATTGTGTTGTTGTATATCTTTCGTTTATTTTAAATAAGAATTACCCATCTATAAGCCGTAATAGATTTGTTTGATTATTTATTAAACCATACGCCATGTTGCCGGACAACTCATCTTCAGCATCTTCACATCTGCTGCTGTTAGAAGTTTGGTCCTCATGTGCAGAAGGCAGATCAATAGTTTTGTTTATTTATTTCCGCAAAGTCCTTCGCTACGGTCGTGCAAACAACATTGAACGATCACATTTGCCAACCATGAGATCCGAAGAAGTTTCCGTCCACATCCATCAAAGGCTCTGAGATCATCTAGCATCACAAAAGAGTGGCCATTAACCACCGCACCGAAAAAGACTACAACAACGAACGAGACTGCAAAGAAATTGGATCACTTTCTTTCCACTTGCGAGTTAAGTTTCGCCGTGAGTCATCGTACGAATGTTGGAGCCGGATTTAGACGACGCTCACACGGTGTTTGAACCTTTGATATGACGTCAGGTTTGTTTTAGTTATGCTTATCGCACGCATTAGATCGTTAAGTTTACGAATTTGGGAATGATCTAATCATACTCAACACATGTTTTAATATTTTGTGGACCAAAAAAGGATATTTAATCAGAAGCGTTGTTCCAACGACTCGGTAAGTCCGGTAGCTCATCGGTAACGGGCAGCTGCCAGTCCAGTTGAGTGTGGATTATGCATATGCTCTGTGCATTAGATTGTCGCCATTCCTTTTTACAAACGAGTGATTCAAGAGGAATGGCAAAGGCGATAAATGCACGAGATTTGAACTTCTGACCGTATCTCGGATGGAAAACTTCGAAGAGATTGACTTAAGAGTTTATCCTACAAGATCTTCACAATGCAATGCGTTTAGCTGATGTCCAGTAGCCATCAGATGTAAATTGAAGTGTAAAAGCGCACTCTGCTTATGAATTCCAGGTGCTAAATGGTCCATTACCTATAAAGGTCTATAAATATCTGCCTGTACATCGACAAAGGTGGGGAGAACTCGTCCCCATCTCAGGCTTGCAGTGATAAAAATAAAATCGATATGATGTTTCCATGATGTCGGAATAACCCTACCGGGAGTAGAACTGCCACGGCACGGTCGCTTGTCGAATGGAGACGTTTTTTCTATTATCTTGCAATCTTTTAAAGGCAAACCTCGGGCAAGGTAGCGATCTTGCCGAGGTGATAAATGTACCCGATTGCTGCGCACGATACCATGAAGATGACACGCTGACATGAGATTGATTTGATTCCCATTCAACGTAAGGTGACAAAATCAATCGACGGCAGCTCCGATGCGACCGGATTCGCCAAACGGAAGCGCCTCGGTGGGCTACCCAACCTAAAATCAGCCCCACAAGTAGCAGCAGCAGCAGCAGCGTGGATGAAAAACGCGATTGCTGTTTAATTGAATTTCCCAAACTAATTAACCGCCTGCGCAGTGACGATAAATTGAATTACCTTAGCGCGACTCGATTTTAGGTGTGGTGAGTGACTCCTGGCCGTGTCTGACGCGGTGTGGGTGGCTGCACGTTCGTGTGGCTCGGCGAACTTTGACGGTACCTCGTACCACACACACACGCGCGAGCGAACTTAATCAAAGCACTAAAGTTGAATTCAATAATTTCAATTGATCAATTTCCTGTCGTTGATTACGATCATAAAATATTGACATGACGGTTTTGATGCTTCGAAAGTGGTCGGTAACCTCGTCTCTCGGACTCGGTGTATATTTTGGTGCGTGGCATGGGAGTTTTGGGAGTAGCTTCTTTTTGCTTGACGGGATAAGCGGGAAAATTGTTAGCTTGTCTATTTTTCGGAATGTTGAACAAATGAAATTATTTTAATAAAAAATTAAATATTTTGTAAAATTAAACGCTAATAAAGGATATTAATAGACTAATTTAAAGGATGATTGCTTTAAGTCTTAAATCCTCTTATACGTCCATATACATATACCAGATAAATGTTCAAAAGCCACTCGCTGCTTATATTGCTTGGCAAAATCATCGAATCGAATTTAATTTATCACAATCAATCAAACGTCAGGCTTATCATTCAATTACAGGGATACATTCAGGCTTTCCCGTGGGTGGGAAAAATTTTCATAACAAGCTCACTCTCACCCCCACGGGGTTGTGGAAATTGGACAGTCGAATTGTCACTTTTGCGTACCGATCATTTTTCATGGTCAAAATAAGCAAACAAACGCACGCCTACGTGTGGGAAATGGAAGTGGCTAGTGAAAATATTCACTCCTCCTCTCATTTGCACCCCCCGGCACTGATGTCCTTGATCCTCACAGGCGTATCGCATGAGTGAATGCCTTCGGCAACATCCAAAATTTCGACCCCGGGAATGATTGACAAGAGTTTATAGTTCATCGAGATATGAAGCTACCAGAGCCAGCCTGCATATCCGCGGGCTGTTTGCCCTGGCCATGGCTTATTTTTACACGTGCGTGCGTAACCAATATTTTGGTTACAATCACCACAAGAACTCACTATTCTACAAGCCCACATGCGGAAAAGTTTGTTCGTATTTGTGACCACACGCACTGACTTTTTGGATCGAGTTTTACAAGGGCAGTACTCACCAACGAAATATGGGGGTTGTGACATGGAGTCGGATGCGTTTCCTACCCGTGTTCGCGGATTTCTCCACATTGTGTTGTATGGTTTGCCACCCATCGCGATAGGAACATTATTTATGACCACGCGACTAGGAACAGGACAGTTCAGGACGCATCGGGGAGGAAAGGGCGGAAGAACGCAGAAAAAAAAAACGTAAAGTGGACAGCTACTCCGGTGGTGGATGACGCTTTATGACATAAATAAATATGGTTTTGAAAAATGATGATACTTTCCGCCAACGGCAAGCGCGAATGGCAAAGGATATACCCCACCAGGGAGGGTGGTAGGGCGGGTGTGTGAATTATGTATGCAGGACGCGTGGCCTCGGGTGCGAACTGCGATGGAAGGGGGGCCAATTTTTGCGTACTATAATAATTCTTTTTATTGTTGTTTTTGTACATGCAAAACAGACACATGTTTGGAAAGCTCAAGCCTACATATGCTCGATGATTTCAAGTTGACACGTTTGTGCGTTAATACGGTAGTTTTGCATTGAAGTTGAATGATTTTCTAAACCAAATACATGAATGTAAATATTCCACTATGAATGAGTGATTGTTTTAGGACTGTTGTTTGCTTTGGTTGAAGGAGCTTATTTGATATTGGTTCTTGAATCCTGTTTTAGAATTTTACTACAATTACAAAGTCAGTACTTGAAGTTTTTTTTTGACATTTGATAAATTTCAAGCTTCGTGGATATATTTTAAGAAGAGTCATTTTCAAGAATTTCTATTCTTGTTAATCATAAGTCCTCTAGTCCTCTCGTCAAAGATTCATAAATCATCCGATATTTAAAATGCCTCATGTGAATCATGAATCATCATAGATTCCTCCTCGATCAGTGCAGCTATTAAAAGATACTTCCTATTTCAGAAGCTAACATAATAAAAGGGCACTAAATTATGATTGTTTTAGGGCTCATCACTCTATGAGTATAGTTCTATGCGTTGATACCCCAAGGACAGCTAGAATTGAATTTCGTTGGTTTATAACAGTTCGTTTTTGTGAAAGTTATGCGTGATATCATAAATTTGTAGTTTTTATAATTCCTGAATATATAAAAATAATAAAAAAGACTCAGAAATAGCGAATCTTTACAATAAAAATTCAAAATCATTAATTTGATTCAAAGATTCATTCCGAATCATGATTCTGAATCAAAATCCCCAACATTTTTTTTTGTATTTTATTTACTCGTTGTCGATTATACTATCATGGTTTTGCTATAAATTTTAGCTTCCTCTATTACTCCTGTAAAATTCAAAATACAACTGGTCATAATCAATAGAGTTTCTTCATCTGCCATTATTAATTTATTTTTGTTCGTTTTTTCTTTTCAGGTACGTGTTTGCAACAAGCAATATGGTGAAATGAAAGAACCTTATGCGAGCTGTGCAATGTAATTGATCTGAGAAATGATTTATTTATTCGTAATAACTGAACGCCCATACCCATCAGTGGATTGATTTATTCGCCAACGACCAAGCAGCATCCAATTAGGGCAAAGCCCTTCACGGGAAGGCATTTGTTAGGATGGAATGAAATAGAAGCCACCGATATCGCATCTAATTTGCAGAAACTATTTCGATGCATGCTTACGATAAGAGGAAAGCTGAGGAACCTCTTACTGATTGGAATCGCGGTACGTTGCTGTGAGATGGTTCGATGAGATATGATGGAAGCTGCTGGCCAGATAACATCGAATTTGACCGTATCGGTTAGGCCATTCGAGCCGTTCTGTACGGTTGTCACACACAATTTTCCATGTAACGCATCAGCAACCGTGCCGCCATGCAGTTCGAGCCTCACCATGGCGGCAACAGAGTGGTGCGCAGAGTAAATAAGTCTCAACGTGTTATACTGGACCTTCTGCTTGAAGTTCTCGAAGGATTCGCCAAAGTTGAGAGATACCCTTTTTTTTTTGTTTTTAATTATTTATTTTTAATTTCGTTGGATTTGTATGAGTATGATCGTTCAAAGTTTAATTTTTATTTAAAAAATCATTTTCTTTACTCAAACGAAAATTGAATCTATTTTTAGCCATCCCAACCCATCCCCACTTATTTATGTGTACTTCCATCACAATCTCCATAATGGAATGGCTGTTGCTTTGTATGGGAGGCTCTAATTGTTCTGCATGCATTGAACCCATTCTACACCCAGTTATCACGGTCCGCTGACGATCAACATTGGGAAGACGCTCGGTGGTCGGTGGTTGCTAGAAATGAAATCACAGCCAACAGCAGACCGATAAGGTGACATGATAGTAGCATCGGTTTCGTGATGAAGTGCTCCAAATACGCCCCAATCACGCACCGGGTAGCGTGTCTATGATGTGCACGTTCCATTAACGAAAAACCTACCCAACACAGCCGAACTGCGTGCGGGTTCGAATCCAAGCTTCTCTCACAGACTTTGGCCATGCATTGCAATACATTCGTCACATCCAGGCGATGAGCTTTCGGTCATGGTTGAAAACATAAAACCCAACCTCGACGAACCGTGGTCGCTTCGGATCCTCTCAATTGCATACAGCACAATAGATTTGGGGTAACCATTTCTTCCAGCGGCACATCATCATGCCCGGAAATGGATCCCTGTCCGCACAAGATTTTTTTTGTGTGTTTGCTTTCCTGTGGTTATTTAGAGCTTGTTTGTAGTCGTGTTTTAGTGGGTTACCCTAATACCCTGTTACATGGATGCGTGTTTAGGGGTAATTTTTAATCAAACACTCACCCCAAAGTAAAGGACACGGGTAATGTGTCTGGCATGCTTATTTGTGCCATTTTCACAAAATTGCTATGGGTCAGTAGGAACTGGATTAACATTTTTGTGGAAAAATATTCTCCATTTCCCCTCACCCCTTGCTGGTCGAGCGCTTATTTAGAGTGTGAGGGGTCAACATGCTGTTGTATTAATTAGTTTATGTAACGATCGTAAAACCTAATCCCAAACCATCACCGCGCTGAAACGTGCAGCATCCTATTCGATGGTTGCCATTTCCGCTTGCCAGAACCAATGCAACAACACGTACATGTGTTGGGGTAGAGTAAGGTGCACCCAGGTGCGTGAGTAGAATGGGCAAAGCCGGAGCGAGAGTTTATTTACCATATCCTGGCGCCGTTGCAGTGGTCAGCTACTGGACGCATTGCTGCATAAGTTCGTGTGTGTTTGTGTGAAGCCTTGGGAGCACTGGACCGAGTAGATACTTAGAGGAAACGCTAGAACTAATTGAATCCTAACCGCAAAAAAGCATTGGTGGCATGGAAAGTTTACAGATTTCCCCTTGGACACAAAGGGGCATGCGGTAAGGATAATGAAAATAAGGGCCGGGAACAGGGTTCGGATGGGTGCGCTGAAGTGACCATTTAGCGTCAGTATCATCTTTCCCCCATTGTTGCATTGTTACCATCCACACAAATTGATGCACTTCACTCTGGAAAAGCAAAGTGGGAAGAAAAGCTAAAAACACACAAACAGGAAAGGTTTCGTACAGGATCGAGGAAACAACATTACTGTCCGCCCGGCTGGAACAGGGACGCACAAACAAAACACCCTGCCCGTAATACAATTCACTCCACAAATGGAAATCATAATCTCTTTCGGGACCGGTGATGGAATACACTTTCCACAGTTTTGCAACTTGATGATTTAGTTGATTTTGTTAGCCGTAGTCGCTTGTTTTGCACTGCATGGAGGTGGAATTAATGCACCGAGGGAGGGTGTGCCGTTTTAATTCGGTTGCATTTGTTGTTCCCTTCTGTTTGCTCACTTGCTTGACGCGGGGGTTACCGAATGTATAACGTTTCCGAGAAACCCTTTGGAAGCAGCACGATAAATTATAAAATGCGAATTGCACAAGCGCAACAAACCATAGCGGGGCCCATTAATGCAGTTGTGCCCGTTTGAAATGCATTCGGGAAGAAAGGGAAATAGAAAGAGAGGAGAAACAAAAAAGCTGTAAGAAGAATTGTTATAGACAACAAAGAAAAGTTTTGTTATGCTTTGTGTTACACTTTTTGACTTGTTTTTTATTATTTATGAATGTTTTTGACGCATTTCTTTAAAAAAAGTATGTTATAAATACAACAAACACGGGAAATATATATCTAAAAAATGAAGCAATTAACAAAACAAACATAAAATACAAAATAAAAACAAATAAATAAAGCAAAAATCGCACCTTTAAAAAAACCCCGAATAAAAGTTCGTCGCTTTAGCGATCGTTGAAGTCTTTTGCTCATTAATTAGGCTTATCGCGCCTGGGAATCGTTTTGCTGATAAGCTCGATCAGATTAACCAATCAGTTAAAGGTGTTTAAGAGACGATTGACGTCCATTGGCTCAAAGTCTCTAAAAAATAAAACAAACAACCAACCGACCTATCAGGTGAAGGCTGAGTTACTGTTTTTGTTTCTTTGTGTTGATGTGCTCTGGTGTCAATTTTCTTATAGGAATATACAAATTGAATTTTGTTTGTAAATTAAATTAATGAATTTTTATGTTTCATATATTACATATCCTTGTTTAATGTTTTTATTTTATTTTTTTTTTCATAAAACACAATTATTTATTGTAAAACTTTCACACCATACGCTGCGACTCGATTAATTTCTGTGGAGTTTCTGTAACCTCATTAATTCTCCTCGTTGTTTTTTGTGTCTCGTGTTGCAATCCCAGTCCTTGACCACACACACCCAACAGTGTCAGGCAACGACGGTACGGGCAATTTGCAATACGTTTCTTTGCGCAAGAGAAACGAAACCAAAGCCCCTAGCCTTGTTTTTGTACCACACCAGATGGTTCCGAATAAAAAAAAAAACTACCGTCCTTGTTCACTGTGACGAACCGGGACATAAAGATAAAGTACAGAAGTTCACAGCAATCCGGATTGCTGTGCATCGAAAAAAGAGGAAAGATTATGATAGATTAAAGTAGCAAAAAAGCATCGTGTGAGGGAATGGTTCATGATAGAAAAAGCTGCTATTTATGCTTCGGTAACTTTCTCACTTATATCCTACTTGGACAATTTTTCTTGTTCTTTCCTTTGTATTGTGTGGCTAGGAGAAGTTGGATTGCAGAAACATGGACCAGATTTGTAATTGGTTGTGATTATGACGAATGAAATGAGTAGCATCTTGGCTGTTGCACGCTTCAAGAGCTTTTAGGAAGGATGAAATGCTTATCTTTTCTGTCACTACAGATGGTAAGATTGGATTAATTTGATTGGCGAATTGGCTGGCGCACCGCCAGAACTTGCATCTGGACCGTTACATTCCAACATTTTATGTTCATTTTCTTTGTTCGCTTTGTTCGTTTGCGAAACACGTGCGTGTCCACGAACACCCTTTAGAGTGCCGATCGAACCACGGTAGAGATATAAATTTACCTATTCCCTTGTTCCGACCGGTGACTAATTCGATTTAGCCATTTAAACATTGAAAGCTTCCACCAAAATGGGTATTGCCCGCGACGGGCAGCATCCGACAGCAGCCGCGTCGGTCCAACACTAAATGGAGTAGAAATTCATTTAATTACCGTCCCGGTATATAACCGGGCAGCATCATAATGGTCAATAGCAGCTGTAAAAAGGTGTTTTGCCTTCGGGTGGGAGTGCCCGTGACTACATTCCCGGTAAACATATGCGTTTATGTTTGTTTGCAAACACCGGGACACCACCGCGAAACGCGTCTAATAATCGAATCGATACTAAAATATCCCATTAAAGAGCACACCACCCGGCATTGGTCGGTACGGACCTTTGTCGGCGGATTTTCACGCATCATTATTCCAAATCAAAATTCGAAGGTACATGCTGTTGTATGAGTACGACATTAAAGGGAAAAGCGAAACAGCAGGGCAGCGTGTATTAATTTCCGTGCAGGGGGCATGCTTGCCGGCTGGCCGCGAAACAATATCACACCTCTAATTTAATTGGTTTATGTCGCGACACCCGGAAGGAACTGCTGAACCGCTGACACCTCCACGCGCTTTGTTGCTGTTGATTATGCGTTTATGCTTTTAGGATACAAACTATAAATGTGTGAAACTGTGCGATCAAACGCACCCGGAGTCTCTCAGGCAATGGGAGGAGGTGTGTATATTAATGGCTGTGCGTTATGTTTAAAACATAGGAGATAATCCCGCTGGTTTTATCAATGGCGGTGACGATCGGGTTTTTTGGTGGGGCGGTGTGGAATGATGAACATTTGAAAAGAACTCCTGGAGGTTTTTGTTTGTCTAATCATGGAGTGTATCATTTTAATCCATGTTAAATAGATTTGTTTGGTCTTTTTTATATCTGGTTTTCGTTTTATCTCTCAAATAAAGATTGTAGGGGTATTGTTTAAGCGCAAATAACCAATATCATATTTTTGATGGTTTTATGCTTTCAATTTAAAGGTTTATCCAAGATGAAATTGGTAGACTAAGAAAAAGGCCTCAAAACAAAGACTCGATTCCCTAAAAGGTTCACAATCGAGCCTCGTTTCCCGTGAAACTGGCAACAACCATCCGTGTAGAGGTTTCAGGCATATTTAAGAG
>AXCM01007653.1:0-13036 GCA_000473375.1 Anopheles culicifacies | reverse complement strand
GGCCGTATTAGACATCAGGTCAACAGTAACAAAATTTTGAATTTTTGCGTAACGTTAATGTAATTGGTTTCCTACATTGCAGATTAGAGAACTTTTGTTTCCACGAAAAGACATTCACGATATCGTTGATAATAACACAAATATTTATATCATGTAAAGTCATATTGTTGCAAAAGATGGCAATTTTTTGATAATAACTAATTTTTGTTGTTACTTAATTAGCAAAATTTTGATTTATATTAAGCAGAAGCTAATACATTACAACAACATGTTCACATCACAATTACTGATGCTTTTATGATTAAGTTTTCAATTGTTTTACTCTAATATTTCTATTTGGAAGCGATTTATTACAGCCTTTGTATTTATACATTTTTTTTTATCTCATCATTAAAAATACTAATATTCGCAACAACAAATCCTTTCAACGATTATCCTGTTTTTTTGCGTGCATCCAAACTACTCCATCGTTAACGAACAATAACGTTGGCCACCCATTCGCGTGTGGTGTGTGTTTTTGTTTTGTTCCATGCCATGAGTTTAAATGGTTTCCCTCCAAACAAGCCCCGATGGTGCTTCTAATGGACGGTCTCATTAGCGGGACGATGTTTTGTTGCTGGGCCTTCAAACATGTCAACTTTCGCAAAGCCAACAAAAGGAGAGGAAAAAAACGGAAAAACACCAACAACGTCCGCCTGCCATCATCGCGATCCCGGTTTTAGGAAAGTTCGGTTCGGCGTGACTGTGCGCTGTGTAGTAACATCTGTTGGCGTAAACCGCAAAGTTGACACATATTCATGGCTGTGCTCCATCAACAGGATCGCTGCCGGGCGTCGTCCATCGGTACGATGGCACTTTTGGCTGAAAGCTTATTGAAGAGTAGAAAACAAAACAAAAACACCCATACCCGCAGTGCTGACCGTTTTGCTGGTAGATGGGTTATAGCACAGGTTTTCCCGATAGTGCAACAGCCAACCGTTACGAGTTACGGAGCCGCTTGTTATCTAAATACGATTAATACCCGCAGAATTCACAGGAAGAAGTTTCGCCAGCCGTTTATCAAGGAAAACAATAATTATTTGCAGCAATCAGAAGAAAAAAAAACAACAACACGCGTTACGCGTGTTCGTCAGGATGAGATTATCCTGAAACATGTTTCGCGGTTGCGTTTCCGTTCACTGTGCCACAGAACGACAACTTTCAATTGGCCGCTTAACAGCGTCGGTTAACACTTTCGCTCTCGTGCATTCGCCCGTACCATGTATCTGTGCGGGTTGTAATGAATTCATATAAAACATAATTTTATTTGCACACCACCGAGCGTTGCCGTGGACGGAGGAAAACGCCAACACGGCAACACACCATATTTGCAAGGTGTCGCATCGATGTGACGTTGCATCGATTGGTGCATCGCGTCACGTAAGTGTCCGCACCGCGCAGTGGATGTGAATGGTGTGAGTGTGTTTGCGCAAACATGGATGCGATAAAATACGGGCATATTTATTTTTCATAAATCGTGCACCATCGGCCAGTGGTGATGCGAATGCTTCGGGATTGACGGGCCTGGCGGTCAGCCCGTTTATCGTTTATTACGAATGGTTTGCACCCTTGCTATGATGGTATCTGCACGGTTGCGAATGACAGTGATCGTTTATCGAGGCGTGGAGGGACAGATGATATGAGAAGCAGCTGAGATACATCTGTCCCACACTGGTTTTGCTGTGGCATATCTACATCAAAGATCAAAGCTGTGCATGGGAAGGATAAAGTTACAGGCATGATCGTGCCACCAACGTGATTCTGTAGGGAAAATGTCAAATGTCAATATTTGGGGGTTGCTTAAATTCGGTGTATATTTGTAAACGAAGCCACCGGCAGAGTATTTGAGGTAGAATCCTTTATGTGTAGAATAAAATTGGCAGGAACAAAAATTTACTTTACTCAGGACAGGAGTATTATTTATTATAATTTTAACAACTTTGTGGTAGGATGAACTTTATAAACCACGACCTTTTTTATTTATTTTCATCGAGATTGTTACTATTTCAAATGACGATTAAATTGTACAAAATTTAGTTACCTCTTCTTCTTCTTTTTTCCTGGAAATTTCAATCTTCGTCGACAAATCTTGGCCTGCCATTTCTGGTTTTTGTGATTTGGATTTGACCTAAAGATAGTGAGCCTTGTTTGAAATGGAATATCTTGTTCAAGGAATTAAATGCTTTTTGCTTAAAAAAGGGTAATATTAACAGCAAGCAGTTTATCTGCTTAGGCTTTGGTGATGTAAGTTTTAAAATTATTTTTATATTCTCTTCAATTCGAAGCTTTAGAATCCTAATATATCCTTATTTGATTAAAAATTTAAACAGCGCATAATTTTTTGCAAACTACAATTAAACAGCAATTAAACATATTGGACAATATTATGTGTGGGCTCACACCACCCATACCACCATTTAAATGTGAACGATTTTCCGCAGCACTATCACGGTTTTGATTTGAGCCATATTTAAAAAAAATGTTTATAACAATCGCTACTCTTACGGCTAGTCATACGGTAAAGACCCACTGTTACACCCTACGGTGCGTGGGTTTCTGACTCTTCCTCCATTGAGTCCCTTGAGCTTGCCATTCGTGTAGTAGTAGTAGTAGTAGTTCTTTATTCGGGTCAGAAGCTTTAACACATATAGTTCGCATCGGTACCGATCTTTAGATCTTAACTCAATATGGTCGTATGTTTTACGCATTGCAATTTTTTTAAAATGACGATAATGTAGGGAAAAGATCATGGAAAAAATTCAAAAAACCCTATGATTGAATTATCTTAAACTATTCTTAACTCTAAGGTCTTAATCCTATTAATTAACCGTCCATTCGTGTATAACAACTGCAATTATAGTGTAGCTAACATACTGTTATAAAGATGTATTACAAAAGTTGTTTACAATAATTGTATCCGGTTTACTACCCTACGTTGTGTTTTTTTATTAAATCCTTTTATAACTGTATAGCTTATTACTTTGAAATCTTTCCCTTTGGCTCACGAAGTTTCTACTCTTTGCTTCTTTCCTGTTAGAGTTAAAAAAAAGTGGCTGGTTCTTGCCTGTTCTCGTACCCCAACCAACAGTTCCCAAAAAGGAGCCCACTCTACTGCAAAGTATCGCCTAATCCGATCCGGCCTATTTGTCTACTGTTAGAAAAAATGCCGTTACAAAACATGAACCCAAACACATAGCATTTGCAAATTTCATTATATTACATTTTATTATTTTATTATATTTTCAAAAACTGTTTTTATATTTTCTTCTTCTTCTTCTTCTTCTCTGGCTCTACAACCTCGAGAGGTCTTAACCTGCCATTTATGGCTTCCGTGACTCGAATTTACTCGCAACAGGATAGTCAGTCCTGCGTACGGGGGAATGGCCCGAATGGGATTCGAACCTCGGTCCTGCCCGTTGTAAGACCGGCACCTCGGTGTCCTCGACCACCGAACAGCTCCTAAATTGTTCTTTTATATTTTCATATTTCATAATTTGTTCTTTCTTTTCACATATATTTAATCCAGGTTGTTTGGGAAATATTTGATTCTTCAAACCATGAATACCATTAAAAGTTATTATAAAATATATGAAAGAGAAAAATTACTAAAAGTTATGTTTTACATGCTGAATATATGCTTAAACTAGTCTGCTCTATTTGGTTACAAAGATTCGTTAATTATAATTGTCCAAAACTGTTCATGATAAACATGTTCAACACTATGTTAAACACGTTTAAATATCGAATATCTTAATCCATTGTAGGGGTCAGAGGTGGGTCATCATCGTCATCAAATATGAAAAAGGCAAAATTTGTTCAATTGATTCCGATGATGATCTGTTATTTGAGGATCTCCGATGATATTTTCAACATTCTCTAAACTTGGTACCTCCAAGAAGTTTGGTTTTCCACTGGGTATTCAAAATAAAGGAATTGATTAATGTGGCATTCTGGAACTTCAGCCCTCTTTGCAAAGTATTTTAAAGATAACGGACATTGTAACGAAGAGCTTGAAATAAGACAAAATTGGTTCTCCAAACGAGAATTTCCCCAAAATTAAAAACAGGTTGGAACTGTTTTGTGAACAAAATCTCAATTTTAGGTATCGCATTAGAATGTGAAAATGAGATGATTTGTTTGACGTCGCGAAATGTGACCTTGACGAATCGATCAAATAGATCTTAACGAGGATTACTCATTTAAGACATCGCATTTACGCACGATGAGCACCCTCTAATCCGTGCAATGTGAAGCGCCGCTAAACACTTCAAGAATTCCATCGAAACGCTCTTATCCTTTTTACTTCAAAATTCACTTCTTCTTCCAACATGCGCAATAAATTACGCTCACTACAAAACAAAACAACAAAGAACTGCCTATCCCAATGCAATTTAACCTTCCGGGACCGATCTCACACGTTGACATTCGATTGCCTACTACATCGAGCACGAATTGACAGCACTGTCTATCGGTTTTACCCGGCGGGTCAATTTCACTCTTGACTTCTTTCGCTATTTGTCCTTCGTTTCGCACACTTTTACTTTCAACTTCAGTAGAAAAAAAAAACAAACAAGGACACTCACCGGGATCGAATGCTCATATCGATATTCAGACGGAGGAGAATGACACTCGAAGGACCTTCACCCATACAGACACGCACAAGTATTCGCTGACTGTCGTAAATTTTACCGAACAATTCACTTAACGCAACCAAAACATGGCGGTACTTCAACTTCGAATAAAAAGGAATGCATATCCATCGTCCACGGTTCGGATAATCGCTTCCACGTTCCAATGGGAGCCCGTTTGGTCAATTTTAGGGACATTTATCTCGAGGATAGGGTAAATTCCTGGCACGCTACCCAGTACCAAACGCCAGCACTTTTCTGTCCGGTCCGTTTTTGGTCCGTTGGTTCAGAAGTTTTGTTTATTTGTTTGCAGTTTACGTATTGTCCCTTTGCGTGATGGGAAAAACTGTCAACAGAGTTTCCCTTTTCTCGGCCACCGCACGGTGGGTGGCTTTCACCGAGCATTGACGAAGCAGACGGTGGTCTTGGTGCCGTTGTCTCTTGGTGAACTAAACACTACAAAGGTTAAAAGAATTGAAAAAAAAAGACGGTAAAACAGCAGAAGTGGACGGATGGAAAAATGGCTCGCCAGCATCGCATGACAAAGAAAAGTAGCATCGGTGAGCAAAAATCGCTTTAATTTATTAAGGTCTCAAAATTTATTACCTCAATTTTCTATTCAATCTCCTTTTATAGGTTTATAAGATTTCATCGTTCTCGTCGCTCGCTACCGACCCGTGTCCTTGGGTTCCAGCTCAACACTTTCAGCTCGAGGTTATTTTTCCGGGAGTTGACGGTGGTGTGATAATATTCTTCACCATCTTATATTCAGTCTTACACACTATGCTTCCGGAGTCGTGGACAGGATAAGCGAGTGATTCGTCGGACACGTTCGATTCCTTCACCCTGTGGGTGACATTGTACTCATAGTGAGGTCGATGAGTTGAGGCTCTATATCAATCCCATGTCAATATCGTGAACACTGACAGACTCTAATTGCAGCTGAATGGTCATTTAGTTTGTGTTCATGAGAATTCCATGATAGCTATTCATGATTATTTGTAAAAAATCATAAAACAAAAATTAAGTTTAGTACATACAAGTACAAACAATTATATTTCTTAGAATTTGAAAGCCTCCAGCAAACATTTATAGAGTTCTATGAACCTCTGCCAATAAGAGATATGATCCTAGCCACAGATGTAAAGAGCGCTCGAGTTCTAGGTACAGCCGGGCCTTCTTTCCGATACCATTCCAAAACAGACACTAGCGCCATTTCATCGAACCCCATCAATAAGTGACTTATTGGAGTCACTTGCGTTCAATTTTTTTCAACTCTTCCCTTTTATCCTTTTTTTTCAACTTTTCTCAATTCTTCCACCAAATCCATCGTCGTACGGTGCCGAATGGAAAACTGAAATGATTTTCTACGAAAATGGAATTCCAACAACATTCGACAACGGCTCGAGCGGCCCCCTTGCTCGAGGACATTTTGACGATGACTCTCGGTGCATGTGAAATGCTACGTCCCGACCAACTTGATTGCTCCAAAAAGGATTGATTTGTTTCCCTAGCACTTCTCACTCGCTGATGCTTCAGTGTCGCGGGGATGTCTTTGGTGTTAGCATAATGGACTACGATCGAGCGAAAGGATTGATGTGACCTTGGATGATTTTTCGGAGTGGCATGGGTAAAGCGTACAAAGGGCACTCTGGTTTGGTGAGATGATTGAAAAATGTTAAAAGCCTGTGGTGGCTTTTGGAGAGGATGAGATAAGAAACAAATGTGCAGTGTAGGTGATCTGAACTGTACATGATGATGCTAATATATTTTCGTTCTGAGTTATGGTACTATTTAAATGACATACTACGCTTCCATGTTTTCTTGAAATGTTAGAGATTTTGGAAGAGTTGATCTTTAAAGATATGTTTTGTGAGTGCAATAATTGTCCACCTGATAAGGGTTAGCAATGTAATGTTCCTGAAAACAAATTTTAAAAATACTTATGCTTACCAAACATTCAGAGGTTTAATTGTAAGTTTTAAATTACGAATCAAAACAAACAAGAACAAATTAAATCACAAAATGCACTACTAAATATGCTGTGATTGTCGCTCATAAGGGATTCTACTGCTAATGATATTGATCATTGAAAAAAAATCGATATTTGCAAAGATTTCGTTTAAACGTTTTGGACAGAAAAGCATTGATTTGTTAGCGATATAATCGTATCTAAGACGATCAATCGCAATCATTTGTTGATGCGTTGCCAAGAAGCAGTGCACGAGGTGATAGATTTTGGACAATACCCTCGGTGCTTCTTCTGCGGTGTTTAATGTTTAAATACCGCGTACTAGACAGCACGTGTTAAAGCCGAGTTTTTTGAAAATAGGTCTATAAAGTTTGCCCAAGGCACAACAAGCCATCTACGAGGCCTAGATAGCTTCAAGTAGTTTGATTCAGTAACCAATCTGCGGACTTCCAATAACTACTTCAAATTCTAAAATCAATCGAATCAAACTTAACTACAGAGTCATAAAATTGTTAAAATTATTCCAAGAGTTCAAGAGGCTGTGATGCCTTCGTAATTATTTTTGCATAGTGCTTGGAGTCCATTTAAATTGTAAAATTAAACCAAGGTCAAAACCATCATAAGAGCGTTTAATTTATTCTTCATAGATAAACTAATTCATATCAATTTGTATTCAAGAGCAAGCACATGATATAATATTATAAATTGAAAATTCAACGAGCACATCAGCGCTGTAGTTTTTAGTTTTAAAGATTTTCTTATATCTACGAATAAGAGAAAACTATTGTTAGGAATCACCTTTGTGTATATAATACATCTAGATCATTTACTAGAAAAAGGTGATGAAAAACATGCTCTCAATTTTACTAAATATGTAAAATTTCTCCAAGACATCCAAGTATTGCTTGACCCGAGCCTTGGATTCAACAGTTTTGCATATTATATGCTGTCGATGGAGTCTGTCATATCTGTGTGTAAACTATCCACTAATTTGTTATCTTCTGATTAAATTAAACATAATGTCGCCAAATTACGCAAATAGCTGTGTTTACACTTAGATTTCAGAAGTAACTTAACGAAAGTTAGGTATTGGCGTTGACAGATAGAGTTTGGCGTGTGAGTGTCATTCACAACAAATGTTATAAATAGAACAAAAATGAAAAAAAAAACAATTATTTTGAAATTCAATCACAAATCACAACGTTTAAAAAATCATTGATAATTATTTCCGTTTCCTGCTACAGCTTTATTCGAAACTCCCGTCGAAACTTAGAAAAGCTTAGACTAGCGCTAAGGCATGGAACCGAGCTGAGCTGTTCCATCAAATAATGCATAAAAGATCAAATGTTATACAGAACTCATTCTATAAACTTAGCATATACGCAGAATAATTTATCTTCTCGGTGATTAAATGCCAATGTTTTGTCACCTATTTTTAAAAAATGGCAACCATGAATAATGTTTTTTTTTTCCAAAAGCTGATACTGTTTTATTAGGCAAATGATATGTGAAATAGATACACCAAATTTGGTAAGAAAAATGATTTACAGCGTTCCAGAACGGATGTATGAAATAATTGAGAATAATATCAACCAGGTGTCATTTGTAAAATTGTATGAGAAACTGGTATGATCTGCGTTTGTCTTTAAAGATGCGACAAAAATAAATGTTCCAGGTCTGATGATTACCCGTATGACACTGTCAGTCACTGTTGGGTATTAATTTACTGACACGCTTTCGTACGAATTTTCATTCATTGAGCATAATGGTTCGTTTTCGGGGGGTTCGTTATTATCTTCCCTTAAGTCTCTAAAAGTTCCTGTAAAAGTGAAACCTTACCGTAAAGTTTCGCTCGGTGACCGGTTGCAGCGACAACATCTTGTCGATTTGCCCTTTAAACGATCCCATTAGTTCGGTGACATAGCAGACGCGTGTGCCTATTTGTCGATAAGAAGCAGTACAGTCAACATATCACAAAAAAAAAAACTACCAAGGAAAAGTAAATTGCTGGGTCCCGCATTTTTATCCCTTTTTGCAGTGTAGCGACAATATTCATACCAACATTGCCGCTCGAAAGTGACAGTGTGGTATGGTCGAAAGCAAAATTAATGCTCACCTGTACTGCCTTCCCGTGGCCGTAATTGATGTTGTGCGCTGGTAAAGGATTGTGGAACAATATTCTGAGGGCATAAGAAGGAGCTGCTCATAGCAAAAGTCAAACAAAAAAACTTGGCCCGAAAGTTACAAACGAGATGGCCGCGTGGACGTGAACGGTAACAATCCACAGGGATGCATTTTTTTCGGTTGCCAGCATTTTGGGTCACCCGCATGCGTGAGGCCACACAATCATCAATGGTCGTTGGCCCTTCGTTGCACGGCACGAACGATTCGGAAACGTGCGAAGGAAAAGCAAAATTACCTCTTCTTCCATTTGCGGCGACTCAATCAAACGCAAACTGTACAACAATCGGTGGTTTGCACGGAATGGAGGTGTGCAGGGACCAACGCTTGCAGGAAACTGGTTTCGGCAGGTGCAACATTTTGTACGAACCAGTGGGCGCAAGTGATTTGAAATTTTGTCCAGCCCCCCCGGCCCAAAAGGCGAGTGGTTTGCCGAAATGATTGCAGAATGTATCCTTTGAAAACATTTCGGACGAAGAAGGTAAAGCATTTTGGCGCAAAATGCGTTTTTATGGCATTTATCTTGAAACGGCAAAAACTAAACTTAAAGGACGTAACGGCAAACACCATAGCTTGTGTTAGTTTATTTCTTAAAAACTGAAAAATAAAATAATACATTGAATAATACAAACTTTATTAGACTTAGAAACATAAAACCAATTAGTGAACTGAACAAACAAAATAAACTACTAGCTTAAAAATGTAAATATCCATTAATTATAAGAGAAAAATGCAAAATAGCTGATCAAACATGAAAAGCTGAATAATAAAATAAAACTAGGAAAAATTATAATTAAAAACATAAATATGAATTGAAATTATGGTGAATGAAAAAATAAGAACATATGAAAGGACGTTTATAAAACTCAGAATATAAAATGACTTGAAAGAAACTATTCCCTAATTGGATAATATTTTTGCAACTCTGCAAACCGCTATATGAAAACAATAAAACAATATAGGTAAATCAGAAAAAAACAAGCTACAAAATGATAAATCTATGACCATGCATGCGATTCATTCATGCAATATAAATTATTCATCAAAATGAGGTAAACATTCAAAAATAGAGATAAAAAACATTGAATTAATTATTAATTGTTATTTTTAAACTAATAGTTTATATTAAATTTATGATTAGAAATCCATTATCATCTTAAAAAATTAAAACACAGACACAATATTCAAAATATAATGAAAAAAGAACCTAACCTGACAAAGTAAAAAATAGAATAAAGCACTTTCATCAACAATATTACAGAAGAAAAGGCAAATACAAAATTATTACATTCTGCAAAAACATAAAATGCAAACAATTATACACTTTAGAAAATAGAAAATGAAACAACCAAATACAGAAGTGCGCTGTATTCGTTATTAATATTTTGTTTTTTTAATGACCAAAACCGCTGAACAAGGTAATGAAGTAGTGTAAACGATTCGTCCAAAATGAGGGAAACTCCTAAAAGAATCTTTTAATTCCTTTTAAATTAATTTAAGAATACAGTTAAAAGTTATATAAAGAAAAAAAATACATTACTTTGAAAAATGAAAAAATCACATGTTGGAACATTAAATCATACGAAACGTACAAATATGTGAAAAACATGAAAGATCGTACGATCGCATCAAGTAGCTGATGCTAAGAACACTGAAGCGTGAAGCAATGCATACTTCCTCCAGATTCAAGGTGGCCCCGGTGCCGCAGATGAAGCTGAGATGCACGCACAGCGTTTTTCTGATTTCTCCCGGCAGTGTTTTGCGTTTTGCGAAACTCCTCACCGGCGAACCACCGCCACGGAAGGTGGAAACCACACACACCCAAAATATGTATGCACTTAAGTGGCCAGGTGCAAGATTTTCGGTTCCGTCGTTCTGGCCATTTCGTTGCTTTTCTTTTTTGTTTTTCCTTTCGCGTGGTTTTGTTTTCTCTTCGCTTTTCGCTCTTTATTCTGGCGCTTTCCGGTTACCGTGCACACGGGTTGTTATTATTCGAAGTTTGTGTGTGCTTTTTTTTTATCTTGCGTTGTTGTGGCCATGCTCTGTACCTGTCCTGCCGGATGCATGCATGCTACATGGCACACGCGCCTTTCCTTGCGGTATGTTTGCCAATGTTAGGGAATGTTTTGCCTGTCTAATCCGAATCACCAAACAAGACCCGTTGCCCGTTCGTCGTCGCCATCGTATCGTTAAGATTAGATTCCGGCAGCACCGTGTTCTGCATCGTCGGAAGGACGTCAGTGGTGTTGTCTGTTTAGGACATCCTTTTTGGCCCATAATATTGTTGCTCCAGAGACGCTAAAAGGTTGTGGCTTTTGTTTTCTTTGTCTTATTCCATCTTTTTATCCTCATTTTCAACAGTTTCACCTGCCGTCTGTGGCGTGCGGGATGCACGATGGACACGGGTTTTAGTGGTACGTTTTGAGTAACCTTTTTAGAAATTATTTTGAAAAACAAAATGTTCGCCTAACGCTACAGTTCGAATCACCTGTCTAAGTTGTGCTTGCTTGTGTCTTTTCTTTCAAGCAGCAGATAAGACGCCTGTCTCAGCTCAAGTTCGGTCTTGATTTGAGGAAAGCTTTTCACAACTTTCTATAAGTGTATCCTTTAACAAGCATGAGAAAATGAAACACCCATTTGCGGCAGGGATGTTAGGGAGGGACTTGATTATCACATAACATTGAGACAGGTCAAGTGATAAACACATTAAAGCTATTAAAGAAGGTCAAGGGTAAAATGTTCAGGGAAAATGTGTTGAGGTGAGTAGAGTGTTTCAATTTGAAACTAAGTTTTTGAATTGAATGCAGTAAAAAGGAAAAAATCACCCATGTTTTATATGTTATGTTTTGTATGTGTTTTCTTCAAATAATACGAACTATTTTTCAATAATATTTATCTCTACAGGACAAATCATAATTACGAATGGGCACTTGGTTGGAGTGACTCGGTGGCCGAGAAGATAATGGCGCCGGTCTTCGAACGGGAAGGACCGATGTTCGAATCCCATTCCAACCGTTCCCCCGTAGTCAGGACTGACTATCATCCTGTTGCATGCTACATTCAAGTCATGGAGTTCAGAAAAGAGCCGTAGAAGAAAAAGATACAAAAAAAGAAAACAAAATTTGGTAAAAATAATGTTGTTTAGAACAATTTCTTTTTAATAGAAAGAGTAGCTTACTGGTCTATATATTTAAATTATAAAAAAAAAATATATCTGCCTTTGCATCAATATCGGCCTCGATCTTAATCCTCGAGCAAACCTTTTCAACCGTGTCCCTGGAAAGGAACTTAATTTTCAACACTAGTTCCGCCGTATTGTTGCTGAACGATCGATTAATGTCCCGTTAGACTTTTGATAATTACGATCAAGCAAGCTAGAAGGCCACACTTTCGGCGCAGCGCAAATTGTCAGCCAACCATTTAATGCTTTTCTCAGCCGTTTGGCAAGGTGTGGTATCCTGTTGGAACACATTTGGCCTATCATTGGCTAGTCGTAATTCACAGCTACAGTATCGTTTTCAGCATCCTATTGTGGCCATCAGAGTTGAGCCGGAGGACTATTTCAAAGGTGGTATAACGACCCCCTCTGCCGTCACGCCAAAAGCGTCTGGGAAAATTTGAATAAAAAAATCCTCTAAAACGGCAATATTTTCAATTTGGAAAAAATAAACCATTGCTACAAAAACAACAAACTGTTATCAATGTCATGACACAATTAATTATCTAGTTACACGCTTACACACAAACACCAAGATCTGGATTGCAAGAAAACAATAGCAGTAAATTGCCTGCTTTTATTCATATTTCTGTTGTCCGCAGCAAAATCCGGTTCGCGTCTTCATCGATGGTATGGTCAGAAGTAGGTCAGACTGGTCATGCTTTAGCTACTGCTTACTTCTACCAGAAGGCACCGGTAGGACGTGGTCGGGATGTGTCCGGTTTCGCCGTTTACAGCATCCTGTCCCAGCATCCAGCAGTACTTCAGTCTGATTGACCTAATTGGACCGAACGAGCAATAACTACGAATCAATCAGTAGGGAAAACATGAGCCAGGATCAAAGGAAGTTCGAAGCGTCATGGCCATCGGTACGGCCTTCTACGGCTCGTTCCTCTTTCCTGAAGGTAATACGATATCAGCAGCAGATGAGGGCAGACGCTCAACCAAGATTAGGCAGACCGGTCGGTTGGGCTCTACCACGTACATGTGTGTGTGCGT
>AXCM01007652.1:0-12991 GCA_000473375.1 Anopheles culicifacies | reverse complement strand
TTTTGTTTGCAATAAAACATGTAATAATGCAATAAAAAATGTTCAAAACATATGGAAAACGTAACTTTGCGCTTTACACGAGCCACAAGAGCAATCTTTTCTATCTCTTCAGGAGATCGGGTAAAACGCAAAAAAATAGTGTCCGTTACGCAGTGCAGACATCGATAACCCTAGTAAAGACTCGGATAAAGCAATGAAAATAGAGGCTCGTCCGCCACTCGATTTAGAATAAGTTGTTAATAAAATGTGTTGAACCTCAATTTTACATACCCGTTTGAGCCACGAGATGGTCAATGTTTTACGCAATCCTTAACTTGTGAGGATTGGGTGGAAGATTTGGCAACTAGTAAGAGCTTCAACAATTTGGAGTCTATAAGAGGTCTCATAGGAAAGATTGACTATTCTCTTTTAGACGAAAAATATTCCGATTGTTTATCTCATTTTAGAAATGTGCTTGGAAAGAAAATAAACGATTCGCCTTGATATGGCCATCATAGCCATATATGGTTCTGGATCTTAAAACGAAGCAAAGGCAGCGTTTAAAAACGTTACAAAAATCAAAGAAATATAGAGATGACAGCAAGGATTTGGAAAAGTGACTTCAATCTGTTGAACAGTTGCGTGAAAGCAGCACCTACCATTAAAGCGACAATAAAGCTCATCCGTCCATTGAAAGGGAAATGTGTTCGCACCACGCAGCCAATAATAGCCACCACACTTACGTACAGTGCTTCTGCGCAACAAACAGTGCTATAAAACAATATTTCTACTCTCACTAGCTGGTTTGGAACGTAGCTATTGTGGTTTTACTTTTTCTTGAATTTGTATTATTTTGTACACACAAGCACAACTATGTAGTATCAACATTTGTGGGATGTAACCCACATTAAATTCATTAAACAATTTCACACATCTTATCTGAAAGATCCCAATTCTCTCCAAGCGTCCCTGCCGTCATAATTTGAAGACTTGATTCGTTCAAACAATCTTACATAAATTCGACACATAAATGTTATAGAATGATATAAGAACATCATTATTACAAACAGTTCCAGATCAACCAACGGTACTGTCGATGGACGATCGCCCTTTGCCCTCGTCACGATTTCCTTCGTTAGATTTAAACCAATGTTTCAGGCTACTGATTTTGGAGCTCCTATTCTCATTCCACTTAAGACCTTAAAGCCCCCAAACATAACCCAATTAAATAATTCAACCGAAAAAGCGACAATTTAATCACCTGCTCGATTATTTCCATCTTTGAATTAAAGCTTCATATTTTTAGTACATACGCTTAAAAGAGCACGACTCGGAGGCAGAGTATTAGTTGATGACGACGATCTACAGGTACTAGAGGTGTTATGCTACATTGTCACGATCGTAACTTCCGTTGACAACGTAAATCCGAAGACTTGTTCAGGGGAAAAGTATCTATTACGGGCTCCAGAAACTCCTACGATCCAGAAGACTCCACGAATCCACCATCCACCAATCCAACAATGCGCCATCTGTCGCACATTGATACGGCCGGTAGTCCTCTACGGGCACGATTCCTGGACTATGCTGGCGGAGGACGCCAATTCATTTGCCATTGGACGCCAGGCCCTGACTACTAGACGTGCTCCCTAGGAGCAGGCCAGGAAAGAAGAGAGAAGCCTAAAAGTAGGCAAAGATTGTACATAATGAACTACGATCGGATCTGTGATATTTCGTAAATATTCTGAACTTCTTCTTCTGCTGGTGTGCAAACAACTGGATTGATGATATAATATTTGGTTTTCCTTTGGTAGAGTGTTTTATGTAATTTATTTCACTAACTGAAGAGAGCATTTTAGAGATAAATTAGAAGAATGTTTTACATTTCTCACATGATGAAATATGATACACAATAACTTATCTGATACGGTTAAAAGGTTGCTTGCAGTGATGATTTGTCGTATCAACAAAACAATATAATCGTGAATGTAATCAATGAAGCATGCGCAACGTACATTCAAACTGTATGAAAAGTATGCTAACAAAACATTGCATACAGTTAGGCGTAAAATATTTTCACTTCCACAAAGCTCGACGTAGAAAAGTCGGGCTGCACTGAGCAAGAGTACATTAAAATTGATATCATGTTTTCAATTTTTATCGTTTTAACGTTCAAAGGTTTAAATTCAACTTACAGTAAAGATGTAAAACGCAGGGTAGCAAATATTACTATTTAAGAAATATTTGTTTTATTATTATCGAATAAATACTAGGCAAAAGATTACCAAAATATAACAAAATCCTATCCGTACACGCTTCAAAAAGCAATACACGTATAATGATCAAGTTTAAAAGGCTAACGAATCAATAGTAACACTTTATTATGTGCATAAACGCAGCAAGGTAATCAAAACCTAATCCAATAATGATCCTAGTCCATTTGCATTGCGGTACGTGCGGGTTTACTTTTCCGCTAACTTTACTGCTTTACCCCTACTGCCACCCATCCACCCTCTAGCTAAGCTCACATACAACGTTCCGCCGTGGCGAAACACCGAAGCAACGTTCAATCACATCACGGTGCACCGGATGTTCGCGGGATGTACTCTATGCACCGGCAATCTCTTGTCCGAGCAGTGAAAGCTGCTTCAAGAACTGCTTTGCATTCGTTAGCGTCGAGGCACCGTAAATGATGCGTCGGATGCTGTTGGTGCTTTGTTTGGATTTTATAAAATCTACCAAATTCTGATACTCGATGTAATTACCACCGCCCACCACGAACACAATGGCGTCCTGAAATGGGGAACGATTTTTCGGCACCACATCGCTACCCTTGAGCAGCTTCGGGTCGAGGTATAGATAGTCGTCCACCTCGGAACCACCAGACCGGCACTCCATTAGCTGTTCCGTGATTTTCGTGACGGGTAGATTCTGAAAGAATACACCACAAATTAGATGATCGTCGATGTACGGGGAGTAATTAATGATGCACGTACGTGTCTTTTAACTACTAAATTCTTTACACCTTCCATCACAAAGGAAGATCCCTGGGAGACGAGCTTCGAAAACATGGACACCGTTTTCGTACCACTCCCTTCGTATTGGTTCGAGTTTGTTAGTGTGCTCTTCATGATGCTCCTAAAATTAATGAGAAAAACACACACCATGATCAATGTGTTTCCATGGTAACACGATCAGACGACACTCACTTCCATCGTTGTATGTACGGCAGTGGAGACAAATCACAATCGCACTCCTTTAATGTCTCTTCTAGGCGCTTAAATTCCGCATCCGTTACATTGCTACAGATGTAGTAAATGATAAACAGTCGCATCTTATCCTCCGGCAGGCCAAATTCCGGATCCTTTAGCAGCTCAATCAGTGCACGATCAAGCGCCTGCTTGGACATGATTTTTTCTTCCAGCTCAAAGAACGAATCTAACCGACGTGCTTTGATGTAGTTCAGAATGGAAGTCGCAATTTTGGTGTGCATATCGATCAGACGCTTCTTTTCCAGCAGCTGTGGCAGCGAGTTGACGGCACTCGTCAGTTTGGCCGTGTTATCGTTCACCATCGAGAAGGCAACATCCGATTCGCCGTCGATGCCCATCGTTGTTTTGAGCTTTTTAATCTCCTCCTCTGAGGAGCGATACTGTTCCAGCTCTTCCTGTATAGCTTCGGCCACCGTCGGGAATGGGCTGCCCTTGTGCGTGCACCAGAACCGATCGCGTGAATCCAAATCACACGCTTTCATCTTTGGTTTCGCTCCGGTTGCATTGTATTGTTGCTGGTCGGCCGATGGGTCTTCCTCCACCACTACCCGATTGAGTGCGAGTTCCAGCACATCGTGTGCTAGCGCCTGGTAAGTCCAGGTATGATGCAACGGCGTTGCCATGTCGATGCTTCGATCCAGCAGCACCAGCAACGGTCGCTGAAAGCTAAACGCACCGGTCTGTGTTGCATCCATGTGAAACAAATTGTTCCGGGCGTCCCACAGATTTTCGCGCAGCTTTTTTTCCAGCTTTCGGGCCACCATTTCGGCGGCACTGTTTTTGGGACACCTTATGATGGGTACGGTGCCGAGCGTAACAAACACGGCAAACAAACTGTCCACGATGCTATCCATAATGTTTTCCATCTCTACATCCTGCGTATTGGCGCGATTAATGGCTAAAATGAGAGAAGGAATCGCACAATAACAAGTACATGGTCACTTTCAACAAACAAAATCAACACTTACCATAATACGATAAAGCATCACTGTTCTGGTGCTTCAGCACAAACATATCATCTTCGAGCGTAATGAAATTCAAGTACTGATCATACACCTTGTGAATGTTTGCTACACATCCTGCCTGTAGAGCCGCAGCAGCCAAGTCTTCCAGCTTCTGCCGGGAGATCGGCGCAATGAAGTTCAGATGATATACATCATACAATCCGTTCTGGAAATCTTGTGCTATGCGACCCAGGTTTTCTTCGGTTGCGGCACAAAAGTATATAGCCGGCACGTCCGGAATGGAATCACGATCGGAATGTAATTGACTGCAAAAGTAAAAACATGAAACTGTTTAACCGGTGCGTTCCATAACGCGGAGTAGATGCGACCGATGCTTACATATGCAGCGTAATACCCATTTCACGCAGCTCACGGATGGATATTAATGGGGATATAATATCTTGCCCGGCACGATCATATATCAACAGCTTCCATACGGGTTCGGCGGATATCGCTTTCGTCATGGGCTGATTGAGGTTTAGCATTTGCTTGATAGCATCTGAAACAGCACAGAGGGAGAGCGGTTTCGTTAGTGTGCATTCAATCTACTACCGTATGCACGAAACTTACTAATCTGACGATCTTTAAGGGTCGCCATCGTGGTTTAAAACAGGAATCAAACGTGATTTTCTAATCCACAAACTTAAAAATGTGTAATCCAATAAAAGAAACTGTGGTTTGATGTGAACCGAGTGACGTTGACAATATAGCGAGATGTGTATTTTTTTTTATTTTCGTCATCGGCTGCCAACTGTCAAACATGGCGGCATCGTAAACAAACTGCTGCAAGGCCTTCAAACGATTCGTTATGCTGCATGGACATGCGTGAAATTTAAACTAAACGTTATAGCGTATATATATTGAATAAATTGTAAAACTACAATAAACGAATTTACTTTACATTTTCGTAATGTAATAAACAAAAAGACATTTTATGAAAAGTCATATGATATTTTGTAAGTTTTAATATGTATTTGAAGCGAACAATTATGTTTAATCTTATTATTCCTTTAAAATGGTAGTAATCTGCAGTTGCAATCAAACCGAACACAGTTGTCAGTAAATTAAATACTTAAAAAATTATTGTTTTTATAGTAATAACCTAACAATAGCTCCTACACACACGACGATCCAAAGGGAATGTAGTAGATGTGTCTTTTCTGCGCCACTACCATCACCCATGCAGCGAATACCTTCGTGTCGTATAACGAACCGCACCTGATCTGGATAGCGACAATCGTTTTCATTGCACAGTACATTCGAACTTTCCAAGCGTACGGTATAGTAAAGCGCACGGCACGCTTGGTCCATCACCCCATCGCACGGACGGGTATGATTGAACCATAAGCTTTCCTCACCCGGACCCGTTGTTTGGCAGTACTCGGGAGCAGCTCGATGGTTACGTCCCTCACACACGGTAAACTCTCCATAATTCGTGTTCATAAACTGTACGCGTACGTTCTCACTGTTGCGCAGGAACAGCTGTCCCAACCGGTACCGCAATTCAACGCCGGGCGTAAGGTACTGTTCATACTCTTCGCGAACTACAGCCGCCCGCCAAAAGTCACGGTTACTGGCGGTGTGACAATTGGGCGCCATCAACCGTTGCGGAATTGCTTGCAACATTTGCGCGACTTCGTTCGAAAAAATGGCGATCGTTGTTTGTGCAGCTTCAAAAATGTAATAATGCTCTTCTGCCGCTCGACTGTGCGTTGTATCGTTCTGAAATTGGTTGTAAATTAAATGGCCACTTCATTCGATACCTTATGCCTAGGGGAAACTTACGAAATTTGTTAACTGTCTGAATGTGGCCGGATCGTTTGTGACAAATCCGAAGTAAAGATCAGGAAACTGTTCAAACGATCCACGCAACATACGGCGAGCACTGTCAAAGTCTGTATTCGTTATACGGTTCGATTGCGACAATACTAGCACGACAGGTGCATTGGACCCAACGGTAAAATTCGATCTCTCCGCATCCATCTGTGCGGCAAGCGTGGTAACGATCGAGGCAAAACTTTTAGAGAGCGATAGCTGCTGGGGAACTAAAAAGCGATATAAATCGTGTGATAAGAACTATCAGTATAAAACACCTTAAAAGACTATTTTCTTACACGATCCTTGGAAGCGAAGAAGTTGCTCGAAAGCCGTAGAAATGCTGTTCGTTTTGTTCACCATGTATTGACCGGTGGTACCGTGCACAACGGAAATGGATGATCCATAACTGGAGACGTCAATTAAGTCTACCAAATAGCTGAAATGAAAAGCATATTTTTAGTAAACAAAAATGAGAGCAAGAAGTTCTGGAAGTAACGTTACGATATCAGCTGAAGATTTCGATACTCATCCCGAGAACCATCCAGCACAATCGTAAGATCCACATTTGGTTTGGTGGTAAACTTTTCCGAAGCGGACATCGTTGGACAGTCGGCAAGCGTATCGAGCAAACGATTTGCTGTATCTACAAACTTATCAACCGTGGCGTTGCAGATGTTCTGCATTAGACGATCATCGATGATCACGCTGCCGATGGTGTATTCCAGTAGTTCAACAAATTTGTACGTTTCCTGCTTCAGCTTATCCGTTTCGATTGAACGGAGAATGTCCTTTCGTTGACAGGCACGAGTCACGTCCATTGATTGCTGTTGGGTTGGACCATCTTCAATCATCTCCTCCCCATCGAAGACTGCATGGAACCTTGAATTTCCCATTGTCTTCGCACTAAACTGATCGGTTACATGGTCTTTCTCAGGATATTTTAGCGATCCAGTCTTCGGACGTTTACCATGCCCAAACCCAATGCGCCGTCGATGCGAGATGGTTTCGATGGCAGTAACCGGAATGCCACGATCACTATAAAACATTTCCAACACTTGGGAAAGTCTTAGACGGCGCAAACGTTTGTAAAGTTCAGGAGTTTGTTGCGCCAGAAAGAACCCATCAATACCGGCCAATATTTCGCTGTCCGTCATTTCCCATCGTCCAGCGTGGCTTTCACTCAGATAGCGTGCGCGTGGAAAGTACGTATCGTTCCAGGTGCCAGCCAGTCCGATTACAACATTCCTCATGAGTGCAGGACCTTGGTACAGACAAACCTCCGCCAAATCACCCGCCAATCCGGCCGCATACATGTTGTCGATCGATTCGAGCGATGCAAACAATTTCTCCAGCTGCTTGCGTGTGTCCGCTTTGTCCATGGTTTCCAGATTTTCGTACGGATTTTTCTTCCTATACGCCGTCACAAACTCGCTTATCAGTACGTTCTGGGGCTGAAGACCGGCAGCAATCGACATAATGACTACACCCGGTGATATCGTACCGTAGTCGACTGTGTGGCACGTTCCACGTTCCAGTGGACAGCGGGATAAAGGGCGCGAAAAAGTTGTCTGATTGGAATTACTCTTCTGAGATCTGGAAAGTTAAGAGACAATCTTTATTGGAACCGTCCCAGAAGCGTGTCCATCTCGAGCTACCGACTTATTCTGTGTGATCCAAGGTGCTTGCGGATTTCCATCATTGCTCATGAGCGTGATCGGACAGGTGATCCGTTCATCTTCCCGCTGAAACGGTTCAACGGAACTGCTCAGCATCCGGTGCAGGTTACAGATTTCGAACGGTGTTAAGAAGGCATCGAAATCGATTCTTCCCGGTACGTTCGATACCAACTGCCTTTGGAGAGCATACTTCGGCACCATTATGCCACGCGGACTGTGTGGAGTGACCCATTGCGTTTCGGCCACTCCTGGAACCTTCTCAATGCCATCTACGCGTAACCTGGAATGTATAATATAATATTTTTTTATGAGACTCGAAGAAGATACGGGAAATTCAACTACCGAGCAGATCTTTATGATATGGCACGAACTGTACTCTATTTCTACTGTCTTATTACTCTCATTTCATAATACACTTGAAGTGCTTCAAGAATATAGCTCAGTTGTATAAGTTCTATCTAAATCTCGACCAAATATGCTCGATAACTGCAAAATGTTGATTTGATTTGGGATATCTCTTCTACAGCCACACGCGAGCGACAGCCATCTGACACTCGGGATTGGATACATCGAGCATTATCTTTTATAAGTCGATAGGTCGGTGTTATCCAGTTTTACAACTGATTTGCGATCTTGGCTTGTTGCAGTAGCTTGACCGTTGCATAGTCCACGGCCGAGCACCTTCGTCTTAGTTCCAATTCAATATCCCGGCATTTATGGGGGAGACACCACTACAGTTTGAGCTTACCATTCCTCCCCTGTCCATGTGGACGGTTTAGTAAGACTTAAGGGGTAGGATCGTAGTTTCATAAACCCTAAAAACAGCACAATATTAGCTCTTAGTACACATACTGAACTGAACTAAAATCCAATGCCTTACAGACGTATACGGGTACTGCAACTGTATAGGTTTGCAAGTAATTTAACCCTCACGACAGGAGTTATGAGTCAAGAAGTTTCCTTAGATTGGTTGGCGGATAGCACCCTAGCACGTATCTTGACAAGAGTGGTTTAGTTTTTGACTCGTTGATATCCAAACTGAGGTTTTCTCCCTATCATCTGCTCTATCTGGTACGAAGGAGTGCCGTAAACTAATGTCTAGGCCATCAGTGTACGTCAAAATCTAAATTAACTCATAGAAGATGGTCCCTCCCCTGGCTTATGCATAGCTCACGCTAAATTGAAGACTTGATATGGCACAATTTCTTGGTGGTAGCAAAGAGCCTTGAGACACGTATCACTTGGAAAGCCCGTTGACGTCCGGTAAATTTGATCAGGATTAACAAGGAGCTCATTTTATCGTAATGGAACTAGTTCTAATAGGCGGATGAGCGGACTGTCCTGTTAAGGGTAACTTTAAGACACGGAGAAACGAAATGGCAGGCCAAAAACTCTCGATGTTGTAGTGGCCTGGCTAAGCTCTTATGCGACGTTTAAGTGCATCAAAACATAGAAGGAGTGAAAGCCGAATTGAAGGAGTGAAAGCCGAAGTTGATTTTGCAGCATTAGGGAAAATACATCAGAGGAGGTTTTCAACACCGAAATATCTCTATAGATTTTGCACTCTAATGTCCCTTTTCGTATATTGGCAGACACCGATTCACTATCCCATATCTTAGTAATAGCTTTATAAATTTCATATTCTAACGCTGCACCTCCAATTCTTGATTAATACCGGCTACTATTTCGTCAGGACATCTGCTTCTATGCGATCTTCAACAAGAGATTTTGAGGCCTGCCATTTCTGGTATCCATGACTTGAAATTACCCGTAACAGGATAGTCAGTGCTGATCGCGAGGATATGATCCGAATGAGATTCGAACCCAGGTCTTGTTGTTTAGAGACTGGCGTTTCTCCATCGCCTCAAACACCGGGCCGCTCCATCCCGTCGGTATGAAGGCTGTTATTCCGAGGGCTGATGGATGGGAATGTGCGCAATATTGATTGTGGACACTCTTGACTCAGTTTGAAGTTAGCTTGAACATTTTAGAAAACCTTCACCTATCCATTTCTCACAGGTGTCATTTAGACATGGACTGTGTTCATAATTGGCGTAAACCTTATGTCGCCTCAAACCTACGAAACGAAAGTCCTAGTTGTACGATACGACCTCACTATCAAATGTATTGGTTAGACTCCAGAATGACACCAAACGACCAAAATGAGACGGACCGTTTTTGTCCACAATAGAGATGAGTAAACGCCACGGAAAGCGAACTCTTACCGATGAATGAGTTCAGCGCTAAGCATACGTATATCCAGCGTGGTAGGATTATGGCGTTCGATCTTTCTTATCAGCTCCAGCAGAAATGGCAGCGTATGTGGTGGTCCCGGAAGTGTACCATTTCCGCGATAGCACTGGACCAGTTCGTCGGGTATGTTATAGTTTCCTTCGGTGATTTTCACAAACCCTAAAATCAGCACAATACTAATTCTTAGTACATCTTCCTAACCTGAACTGAACGGTTATAGCGTACAGCTTTTTGCTTCACATACCCACTAATACTAAAGCGACCAACAAATACCGTACACTGAAAACATTTAACCGGCGCTTCATTGCGAGTGCGTAGAAGGTTTGATTCATACACACTTTCGACACAGCAAACACACACACACAGCAGTAATTGTCTTGTCACGGCCTTAACCTAAACACTTTTTTTTATTCGGTGTCTTGTTTAGGTGCGGTTTCAGTAACTAGCCACCTCCTAGTAAGACGATTTATACTAACAAGGCTTCAACTGAAACGTGCTTTAAAAAAGCACACACACTGCAAATCACTTGTATTAATTTTAACTTGATTTTCTTTGAAATGCTTCAAACAACAGTATACATTCACGCAAACCGGAAAGATATCGTAATGACGCACAAATCTTCACTACGGAATTCCGAAATTGCCAAACTGTTTTTATATGCCAAACATGGGATTGTCTATTATTTAAAGCGAATAATATCAATCAGTTATTTGAAGGCCTTCACATTTTCGATTGTTTTTGCTCTAAAGACAATCCCATCGTCACACGCGAACGGTTGAACTAACACTAAACGGTGTAAGAGCACGCTTATCAAAAATTCCCAACATACTCTAATCTGATAAGCGATATGTATCTTACGACAGTAAGGCCACACACTCACTAAAACGTTCCGTCAGGTGTATTGAATGTGAAGAGGGGATGCCTTCTTTATTATTGTTGAAGGGATGTGCACCGCACGGCTTGCCAAATACTTCTGCACTTGCACACGGCTTGTATCCGTTTTTATACAATTTTTTGTTACCCGCGCGGACCTAACTCAACTGCTCGCAGTTGATCTGATTTTGATTTTTGTAACGCTAGTAGCGTGAACGATACAAATGAATCAGTTAAGAAGTAAATTGTAAACAAGTGGTTCGAGTTGTAACGGTAAAATATGTTTTTTTTTTTTATTACAACCTTGCCATATTAACTTCGGATACGCGGATGGCTACAAGTTTGTCCGGTAATGAAATGTGCGTGGTGTATTTAGAATAACATGAAAGTAAGAGAATTTATATAATTGATTACGATTTGAAGACACTCTACATACCCCATGCCTTTAAACCAGGCGCAAGTTTACTCTGGTTAGAATGCCGTCTGCACTCTAGCACTGCTGCCACTTATTCAGGCAGTACAGCCGACTCATATTTAACAACTCCTGCCGTGTGGAGAGTTTGCCAGCCGATCCTCACGGTTCTTATTTACTGGCAATTCGTAGGAATCCTAATCTCAACCACATCTCCGCCACAGCGAGCTTAAAACAGAGTTCAATTAGTCATAACATAAGTTTGAACTCCCTATGGTTCTGAGACTTCATGAATTGAAGCAATATCATCAAAAATTCCGTACAAATTCTCCACAGCCCGTTTGACCGTCTATTTTAGAACGGACAGTGGAATAGGAATTGTGCTGCTTGTTGATGTTCCCAAACAGCTCTTCGAACGGGTTTGAAACTATTCTTGGTAAGAGCTGCTTTTTTATAACTCATTTCATTACTGTGTTGATGGGCAACATTTGTTCCGAATCTTAATAACGGGACGACTGGCCGATAATAAGGTGTTTGCAGTGGCGGATTAACCTATGAGCGGAGTTGGCGGCCGCCACAGGGGCCGCGCTGGTCATCAAGGACCAAGGAGGCATAATGTTGGGGACCTCAACTGCCATTCTGCCAAGGGCCTCCATAAAGCTTGATCCACCACTGGGTGTTTCTACTAGTGTTGTGTAACTGACTGATACATTGACAACTTGACCAATTGGGTTTACAACTCTTTCGAGAATCGCAGAGAGTTTGAACAACGAGATTGAGTTGTAACGAGAGTAGATGTAAGACAATTTGATATGACCCCCTAACTTTTTGCAATTCGAACCTCTGTGGCTACTAACTACTCCTGTAGAGTAAGATTAAATGTAACGATTCTCAATGAGTTGTTAAATGATGCAAATCACGATGGTAATTCTTTGAAGAAAGTAGTTACTATGGCTATTGGCTTTGGCTTGACGTAATGACCTACTCGGTCATGTCACCCATTTAATGGCGAACAAGACTCATTGATATCACATATTTGGATAAGTTAGTCCTCACTACGAGGGAATGGTTCGGATGGTATTTCAACCCCGGTCGGGTCGTTTGAAAATGAGTGCTTCGGTCACCGCCCCAAAACACATTTGTGGCTTAGAAATACCAATAGTTCTGAATAATCTACTCATTTGCAGTATTTCAAAAGCTGTTAAAGTGCAAGTTATCACCCTTGCTAAACGTAGCATAGTTCCAGTCATAACGAAGTATGTAAGTAGGTAGTAAATCTTTTGGGTGTGAGCCCCACCCTACGTACCTAAAATCGATTTTAGAAAATTAATCGTTTTATGCTGTAAATAAAATGCATAGGTTGAAAGAAGAAACAAAACAAGCATACGATTTTTTTTTTTACACCAAATTATATTTTTGTAAACTTGTTTATCTTTCTTCTCCGAGTTTTCGTCCTGTTTGCTGTTTGTGCAAAACCTGCACTACAATTGTGTGTTGCTGTTAGTGAGTTGGGATTTCATTTGTTATTTGTTTTATTTGCTTTGTTTTGCCCATCAGTTTTGCTTTGTTTGTTTTAGTTGACCATCGTGTGCAGGAGGTTATGTTTTTTTCTTCTCTTTCTCTTTCTCCCTTCACGCCCAAGTCTCAACATTGGTTAATTTGTTCCACGTGCCTACACTGTCCATTCCTTCCCACTTTCGATCGCTT
>AXCM01007649.1:0-13016 GCA_000473375.1 Anopheles culicifacies | reverse complement strand
CCGAAACGTAATCGATGTAGCGTTTCATCGATTCCTCTCCAGCACAGTTGAACGATTCCAGCATGCACTGTGTAGACCGGGCATTAGATCGATGTTTCGCAATTTGACAGCTCCCCACCAGCGCAACTGTCAGGCAAACGCGTATTCCCCACGACGGCAAAGTTGGAAAAGGGTTTCATTTACAACCAATCGATTGAATTCGGGAAGCAGGAAAAGTGTTTGCGTGAAGAAAATGCCGGAAAACGTGCCAGTCGCCGAGATGGAAAAGCTGGATTTAAGCAAGCAAAAGGCATGAGTTAACACCCATCCACTATTCATTACCGACTAGCATTAGCGCCGTGGTTGGTGCGCGGTGGTACCCGCGGCTACACCATCATCTGCCAACGTGTGTGTTTTGCTGCGTTCGTCCGGCGTGTGCGGTGTAGGAAAAGTGCATCAGCTTGCGAACTTACGCTAAATGAGCGAGGAAAGGCACAAGTTTCGATAAAATGCAACAGACAGTGGGTGTACTGGTGCGCCGATGTGCACGATGGTCACGGGTGGTAGCCAGTGGTCGTATTGCGTACCGTGGAAGTGGCAGCCGGGAATGGTTGATGTTACGGCAATTGCATCGTTTGGCGCAGCCTACCATCGGAAGTCAGCATCCCCGTCCGAATCGTCCCTTTGCAACACTGGTTCGTTAGTTGACAAAGAAACAAGAATGTGTTTTTTTTGGCTGGATTTTGCTTTCTTTGCGCTTTGTTTTCATTTTTCATATTCCCGACGGTCCCGCTTATGTTTCGAAACATACACAATAGTGACATAACCTCTATGTGGCGCATGGGGCGAACGGGTTGCGAACGATGAACGTCACAATGGGGATGATTCTATTTAGTTGTTTACTTAAGTCTATAAGCACTTACTATCAAAGATGTACGGTGTTAACACGTAGTTTTTGTTTTTATTTGTAGGCCAGCAAGGCGAAGAAGGAGAAACAGAAGAATGCGGCGGCAGCCGATAAAGGTATGACGCATAGCGGTGCAGTGAAGTGCGGAAATGATTAATAGCACGTGCAACTATTCTGATGCAATATTAATCTTCTGTTTCGTTCTATCGTAGCAGCCGCTGCTACCGTTCAGGATGGTCAAGCTTCGAAAGCTGGTGAGGAACCGAAAGGTGGGCCGGACTTTATTGATCACCGGATCAAGATCTACGATGAGCTGATGGCTCAGTACAAGGAGGAGCTGGAAAAGAAGGAAAAGACTCCCATCAAGGTGACGCTGCCCGATGGAAAACAGGTCGATGGGTTAAGCTGGCAGACAACGCCGTATGATGTGGCAAAGGGCATTAGCCAGGGATTGGCGGATAACACCGTGATATCGCGTGTGAACAACGAACTGTGGGATTTGGATCGCCCGCTGGAGGGTGACTGTAAGCTGCAGTTGCTCAAGTTCGACGATCCCGAGGCGCAAGCCGTATTTTGGCACAGTTCCGCTCATATCCTTGGCGAAGCGATGGAAAAACGATACGGTGGCCATCTATGTTACGGACCGCCGATCGATAATGGGTTCTACTACGATATGTTCCTGGAGGGTAGCGGTATTTCCAACCAGGATTACGGTGCGCTGGAATCGGAGGTGAAGCGTATCGTAAAGGAGAAGCAACCGTTCGAGCGGCTGGAAATGAAGAAGGCCGACCTTTTGCGCATGTTTGAATACAACGAGTTTAAGGTGCGCATTTTGAACGAGAAAGTTACCACCGACACAACAACGGTGTACCGATGCGGTCCGTTGATCGATCTGTGCCGTGGGCCGCACGTACGCAACACCGGTAAGGTGAAGGCTCTGAAGGTGGTGAAAAACTCGTCCACCTACTGGGAGGGCAAAGCGGATGCGGAAACACTCCAGCGTGTGTACGGAATTTCGTTCCCCGATCCGAAGCAGCTGAAGGAATGGGAAAAGATACAGGAAGAAGCGGCCAAGCGCGATCATCGCAAGTTGGGCAAGGAGCAGGAACTGTTCTTCTTCCACGAGCTGTCACCGGGATCGTGCTTTTTCCAGCCGAAAGGTGCCCACATCTACAACACGCTGATGGGCTTCATCCGGAGCGAGTACCGAAAGCGTGGCTTCCAGGAAGTGATTTCGCCGAACATCTACAATGCGAAGCTGTGGCAAACTTCCGGCCACTGGCAGCATTATGCGGAGAATATGTTTTCGTTCGAGAGTGAAAAGGAAACGTTCGCACTGAAGCCAATGAACTGTCCGGGCCATTGTCTGATGTTCGACCATCGTAATCGATCGTGGCGTGAGCTGCCACTGCGTATGGCCGATTTTGGTGTGCTTCATCGAAACGAACTATCAGGTGCACTGACCGGTTTGACGCGTGTACGCCGGTTCCAGCAGGACGATGCCCATATCTTCTGCATGCCGGATCAGATCCGTGAAGAGATAACCGGCTGTTTGGACTTTTTGCGACACGTGTACACCATTTTCGGGTTCACGTTCAACTTGGTACTCTCGACACGGCCCGAGAAGTATCTGGGCGAGATCGAGGTGTGGAACGAGGCGGAAAAGGCACTGGCTGACTCGCTGGACAAGTTTGGCGAACCGTGGAAAGAAAACCCAGGCGATGGTGCGTTCTACGGGCCGAAGATTGACATTACGATTATGGATGCGCTCAAGCGAAATCACCAGTGTGCTACGATTCAGCTTGACTTCCAGCTGCCGATTCGGTTCAACCTGAACTACGTGGACGACAGCGGGGAAAAGAAACGACCGGTCATCATTCATCGCGCGGTGCTGGGCTCCGTGGAGCGAATGATTGCCATTCTGACGGAAAATTATGCCGGCAAGTGGCCCTTCTGGTTGTCACCACGGCAGGTAATGGTGGTTCCGGTTGGACCTGCGTACGATGATTATGCGGACAAGGTACGGCAGCGATTGCATGAGGTTGGATTCATGGTCGAGGCAGATCTGGATGCGGGTGATACAATGAACAAGAAAATCCGCAACGCACAGTTGGCACAGTTTAACTTCATTTTGGGTAAGTACTGGAAGACTGCTTGACTGTAGGTGCGATGTTTAATGCTTGTGATTCTACTTTACAGTGGTAGGCGAAAAAGAACGAAGCTCGGAAACGGTAAACGTGCGCACACGCGACAACAAGGTCCACGGTGAGGTATCAGTCGACGATCTGGTGACAAAGTTGTCCAAACTGCGTGACGAGTATGCACGCGGGGAAGATCAGTTCTAAACCGAACCGGTATTCGGTTCCTGTGCATTTAGGCACTAGCGAAAAGTTGTAATGCAAGGAAGCTACACAGCTCGTTGCATCGAATATGAATGCCAATGTTTCGCGTGGAATTGCCGTGATTTTAGACAGGGTCTGCTAATTCTTTGAATTTTCTAACTAAGTTATTGCTCATTATTCGTTCTGCTTGTACCCACTATCTCCCGATACTGTTTGAACAGAAATAAACACTTCATCTGGAACCTTAAAAGTGGGGACTTTTCTTTATTGAAGAGTAAATTTCCGAACAGAAAACGTAAGTTTCGAAAAACAACAAACGGAATCAAAACAAAAAAATGACAGCTGAGCGTTTGACATTCGTGCGCCGGCTGTCATATTGCACCGTGCATAGTAAACAAATACTCGGCACAACAAGCAGCCCTTGCGCAATTTGCGCGAATGGATCGTTTAATTTCTTCATTCGGAAGCGCCTATCACGTTTAGTTCCGTCGCCGGTACGATCCGATAAGGGTTGGCTGAAAATGGTTTCAACTTCAAGTACAATCCACACCGTAAGTGCAGTGCTAGCGTTCATTGTTTGGATCCCGTCGTCGGAAGCATTGAGTGCTTTTCTAAACGTAGCCATTCACAACAGTGGATTCCATCGGTAAGTGTGGGCCAGTCCCGAGACGGTCGTAATGGGTGGTAAAACAGCATAAAATTATTTTTCCGCAGTGATATCCATTACGGCCTTCGGTTTGGTGGCATCGGTCGAATGTCCTGCGAGTTGTTGCTCGTTCAGCAGCTACCGGCTGCGATCTACGTCAACACGGACCAGCTGGTGGATATGAAGCGTTTCCACAAAATCAACAGCTACGTGCCTTTGTACGTTGATGTGGAAAAGCCGACGAGCAAGTCGGACCCGTTCACCGTGTACTTGTACGAATCGGTGCGGAGGGAAATCAACATCACGCTACCGATCCATTTCCGCTATCACGATCCATCCGGGCGCAAGTAAGTGGCATTATTTGCCTATTTGCGTACCCTACATTTTGCAAGCAGCGATCGTTATCTGGTGCACTATTTAACACACGTTTGTTTGTTTGTTTGCTAGATTCGAACGGATTCAAGTGGAAAGTCCCACCCTGTACGTGAGGTGTAGTAATGTGCATGCGAGCAAATACCCACTGCGAACGGTGGGGAAAGCGAACCTACCCTGCTCGGACAGTGCGGAGATCGAAGACTACGATAAACTTCACCAAGCGGAACTGTGCGAATGGGATGAGATGGAATTTAACGTAAGCAAACGCGGGAATGGTGGTTTTGGGAGGAAACTAAAACGGAAATATTGTTTACATTCCATTTTCAGAATCTACCTACAGTAATAAGTGTCTTGATACCGGTTGGCAATAGTGGATCGTACGGGTTCGTCCTACCGGCCACCATCATTGTCAGCTGGATCGGTAGTATGTATCTGATCTACGTAATTCTAAAGGTGGGACGAAAGGTGAACAAAAAGTTGCTATAGAGCTATAACCGGAAGGCCGATCTCATGCAGGCTCAATTCTTGCAAATGCATTTTTTGTCGTATTCAGTATTTTTTTTATTATTAACATAACGCTTTATAAATATAGCCAATCTTTCTACGATGATACAACTTCAGCTAAACGGTTTAAAAAAAGCAACATCTGTTGTGCCTTTTTCGAAAAGATTTCTCACTTTTTTCTTATAATACTAAATGATATGATTATAACAAGAACATTCCCAGCAATGTTCTATCACTCTCCTTCGTTTTCCTGTAACACTTGTTCCTGTCTGTTCCGGATCGACATTTCGATCGTGGGCGGTTTCTTCATTTACTTATCGCGAGCATATTTGTTTATCCTAGTGTTTTTTTGTTTCAGTGGACTAGAAAAAGCCCTTCCATTTCATTGTTTAATCGCTATGATTCTCGTTGTTGCCTGTTGCCGTGTTGGTTGCATTCCTGGCCGTTTGGGTTTCTAGAAGTATGGACATTAATTGATGGGATATTAGAACCAGGTTTCAAAAGCGATCGTGTGTACACATTTACCATTAGCATTGGACGTAGTACGAGGAATAGGTGACTCAGGTTCATTCCATGGCTGAATATCAGCCTTGCCGAAGATAATGAAGGTAAGATTACCGAAGAAGTACACTCCGGCGGCAATGTAAAATACTCGGCGCCACTGCACAGGATCAGTCTGAAAAGTGACACAATCGTTGGAACGAGGTTACAAGATTGAACTCAAGAAGAATTGAACTCGTGGTCCTACTTACCGCGTCCGAGATCACTTGTCCCACGATGAGCGGTGCAATGATGGACATTACGTTGGCTGCACAATTCGTAATACCCATCATCGTGCCAGCATGGTTGGGTGCGAGATCGATATGGTTCACCTGGAAGCCCAAGTACGTGGCAGAGTTGATGCCGACCGCCAGCGTCAGCAGTACGATCGCCAGATCCGATCCACCCTTTGGCACAAAGGCAAGCCCCAACAATGCAACCATCGGTATCCACAGACCGATAGTGTTGAACAGCTTGCGACTAACTACCCGGGACAGATACTGCCGATTGATCAGGAAATCCGAAAGCGGGCTAAACACGAAGCTAAGTATCCACATCACGAGATACGGCAGCGAGGATAGTAGGGCGTTCTTCTTGATATCCTTCTCGAGCACCTCCTTCATGTACGTTGGCATCTCGGTGAGCAACGTCCAGAAGCCCCAGTTGTGACAGCTGTGCGCAATCGTCAGTGCAATCATCGGTGCAGACGTGAGGATGGCCACCCAGGGTGTAACGATGCGTCGGCTGTGATCCTGCGGTCCGAACGAGCTCTCTATAAACTCACGCTCCTCCGGCGCAATTCCACGATACTCTGCCGGTGAGTTGCTACCGTAGAAGAACCACGCGACCGACCACAGTATTCCAACTGCGCCGGAAATGTAAAATATGCTCGGCCATCCCATGCTGGAAGAGGCGAGAAATCCACTAACGGCTAGCATGATCACCGTACCAAACTGTGCGCCGGCGTAGCTAAGTGTACCGAGCCGGCCACGTTCGGAGGCCGGTGCCCACCGGGACAGCATCGTGTGTGTGGAGGGGAATATAAAACCCTGACTTAATCCTTGCACTATCCGCAGACCGATCACTGCCTGAAGGAAGTGGAAACTCAACGTTAGCTTGAAAATATTAAATGGAACCATTCGTTCTTACCTTTGCATCACCAACATGTGCACAGAAGGGAGTCAAAACGGCCAACATCGAGCAGATGCCAATGGAAAATAGTAGAAGTATCTTCGGACCAAACCGTTGGGCCAGCTGGCCGGCAGGTATCTGCGTTACCACATAGCCCCAGAAGAAGCTGCTCAGGATGATCGATTTCGTCTCCTCGTTCCAATCGAACTCTTCAAAGTCCTTGTTGGCCGCATGCCGATCAACCATGGCCACGATCGCGACGGAAAGGTTAACGCGTAACGCATAGGCCACCGTGAGGCCAAAGAACAGCAACAGTGTCTGTACATGGCGCGCACCGAAACCGCTTGCTGTGTGTGTGTGAGAGAGAGAGAACGAGAGAAAAGGTTACTCAAGTAGGCTGTGGTTATCGAGTTAGCAAGAAAAAGCTATCCAAAATGCATTATTACGCTGCTGTGGTAATCCAATGGGGCGATATTCGTATCCCGCAGGGGTGTTCCCACAACAACCACAACAGAAGGGCATTGCGGTTTAGGGGGTGGGTATTTTTGAGTTGCCCTACTGGTCCGTTTTCCAACTCAAGCCAACCGACCAACCGAAGGACATCAGCGCAGAGTTACGGCGTTTGTTTACGTTACGATGCGTTACGCTGTAGCGGTGTGCCTGTACGCAGCATAACTTTCGCTTTTTCCTTCTTTTTAGCTCCCAAAAGACAGAACTCAGCACTATCGTCGGGCCATATGGTATGGAGGCGGGTGGGTTCGTACAGCAAATGATAAAGTTGTACCCTGGTCAGCGTATTATCATGTAGCGGTAGCGATAGAACAAAGCAGTAAAACAAAGGCACAGAACGTACGTAAATCACTACATAAACATGGCCCACACCACACTGTCAACAAGATATCAATCTGCCACGAAACAATAACTTTCACGTATTTGGTGCGTGCTGCATTTTTATCCAACCACTCTAGTGGATGCCTTATTTTGCTGCAAACTCTTCCTGATTCCACTGGCTTTTCACTACTGACGAGTTTGTTTCGCAAATCGGTGCCTTTCGTAGAGCGATAGAAATGGTGTGGCCCGTTCTCTTGTGCCGAAAGAGCGTGTTTATTTTACACAGCAGCTGTTTGATCATGTATTGAGACGCACGACTGAATCACACGCACACCGATACAAATCGCGGTCTGTGATTCTCTCGCGAGAAATCTCACTCTGTTTTTATCTCACCGTGCGGTTACCTGTTGCACCAAGCAATCTGTCTCTTTCTTTGCTGTAGCCTTGATACACGTAAACAATATCAATCTTTCTCTGTTTAGCGTGTACAGCAAGCGCGGATGCATTTCCTTCTCTCTTGCAAATTGTGCAAATCAGGGGTTGGCAAGAGATGGGCACGGAATGATGCATTTTAAATGTTTTGTTGATGCACTTTTATGCTTAGAACTACTTTATTTAAGTGTAATGATGGTTAATTAACTATTTGAGCAGATTACTCAGCTACAGGATGTTTATTTACAACGGTTTTTTTTTCAAATAGGAAGCACGTGGTTTCCTAATAAAATTAATTTAATTAATTTAAAATTAATTGAACGTAATTCAACATAAACTTATATTTAAGCCAAAAACTGACTTGATATGGATATAACTAAGTAACAAAAAGGAATAACATTTTTATCCTAATTTAATTAGTTAAATTAAAATTGTCCATTTGTTTTGCTGAGAATATTTCGTCGTCGGTTTGCAGTGCCATTATGATACCATTTGCTAGCTGTGAAAAGTTGTTTACAGAGAGTGTGGGCTTCAACTGATCCAATTATTTACAAATACAACCCTAAACGTGGCTGTAATAAAGAGAATGACCGCGATACTCATCTAACATGTTGGCGAACAAAAACCACGTGCTCAGCTGTTTTCATGCACATGAGTATGCACCTTATCACAACGAATCAGTAATGCAGCTAGAATTTATTTAAAAAAAACTCGCCTAGAGGCTTGACCAGCTGCGGAAAATGTTACAGTTTACCTACCTACAATGAACTTTGAATATTTTTATAACGAACATTGAAAATGTGACACTTTTTTATAATTCTCTAATCGATTTATTAGAGCCCCCACCACACTTCTGAGGACCGGTTCTGATAACGTCATGCCTCTAATAAATGTTAATCACATAACATATGCATAATGCACCGGTGATAAAGCAAACGATACGAAGGACTTCCTGCGGGTGGAGTACACCAACACCATTCTGCCCAGCGGGGGTCTCAGTGTTTGTGGAGCTTTAATTGGGCAAATTTAAGCAAAATTTCTATGACACAATGCTCAATGCAAACCACTATTTTACACACCCTTTTTCTTATCGTGGAGTGATTTTTATAGTTTAAGTGCCATTAAAAGCTTTATATCCTTCGCTTATCAAACATGCCGCAGCAGCAGGCGGCACTGGAGGCGTTATGTCGTAATCTTTACGAGCTAACTGCATCCAGATACACGATCATTTTGTTGTGTGCAATTTGCGTAACCAACAAAAATGAAGGAACTAATATTTATAACACAACTTTATAGCAGATACACTTGTTGCTATAAAACAGATACAAACTTGTCACTTAGTTGTTTTTCCGGGCCTCTATCGCTTCCGGTTTCCGGTGTTTTATTCCGAACGATAGTCTCCATCGAGTATGACGTTTGTTTTTGTTTTCCACAGCTTAATAACACAATATCTAATCCATTATATGCACTGAACACTTCAATTTTCCCCTCCTTTTTTGCTCTGTTCGGAAATAACTCTATTAACATGTTTTGTGGTTAGAATTGCAATTAAAAATACCTTCATCTTTCCGATTCCGAGCCATGATGATTTACAACTAAGACCGTTCCCGTTCTATATTTCCTATCAACTAATCGAAACTCGAAAACCTACTCCGGTGTGTTATTGCATCACAGTCAGACACCTTGGGTGGTAATGTCGATAAAAACGTCGAGGGCAATAAGAGATATGTTTTCCCGTTCCCTGCGTTATCAGGTTGTTCGGATGAAGTGCGCTTGGGTGCTTCGAACGAACAAATCAAACAGCAAACAAATCCCCAGCAAATAGTCGGTAGCGGCACCGTGTCACCACCTTTACGGACGGGGAAATCTCGATCGATAAGAGTGGACCAGTGTGCTCGGCTCAAACAGTGTAAGTTTGAAACAATTTCTCTTTGACAGTTTGGCGGGAAAGCAATATCGAACCCGTCATCCATCACTTGACCGTGCGATCGGTCAAGTGGAGCCGTTCGGTTGTGAAACGTGACCGTCCGTTGGTCACCCCTAGTGGTACAACGTTTGCCCTTGAATGTCCTGAATGGGCGATAGTCACTGTGATTACTACAAATACGCGCCAGGAACAATAAACACAAGTGAACCGTGCGAATGCTAATAGCCTAGAACGGAGGATCGGGCGCAAGAGATTAGCGTTCGCGTCAAGGGATGATCTAATGAGTTAGAATCTTTGCAATAATATCAGTCTGGAGGATCTTCGACTGAGTCTTATGTTGAAGTTAATCCTAACTTAATGTTTTTAATTACTTCATTGAGGACGCTTAATTATTCGTAACTACATGTAAAGAATTTATCGCTTCCATGAACTTGTACGTGATAAAATTAACTTAACCGCAAACAATACCTTAATTTCGAGGTTAAACCCCATCACTATGTAATATCAATCGAAACTGATCACCCACAAAAAAAAAGACACAGCACCATATGACGCACGACTAGCAGTCCCGTGTGACGGTGTCGCCGGTGATCGCACTCGCCGACGACCGGAAGTATAAACTGTTCACACTAACTACCGCGGCAACTCTGGAACGTGACCACCTTGGATTAGACCGTTCCGAAACAATGCCCGAACCATCCTCTCCATCGCCTTTCGGATGGCCATACGTCCAATTCGTAAACTCGACCGATATAGAAGATACGGTGATACTGTTTGCTGCTACTGCTGCCAAATGCCGATGACACCATTTAACGATCACTAAACTGCTTTTACGCGCGCCATTTGTTCCGTTGGCAAGTTGTGCGGATGTCGAGAGGCTGATAACGCCCAGTACGCGAACAATGCACTCGAGGTTGATGTTGTATCCGATGGGCTTAGGATTGTGTGTGTGTTTTTTTTTGTATTGACCCACGATTGGTTAGTGGAGCATCCTGGACACGGCCATGACGGTTTATCTTTACAACCGCATCGACCTGATTGATAGTGGAGCGCATTTAGCCGCTCGCTTCGGTTGGAGTTATGGAATCGTTCTTTAAAGTGACCGGGTTATCAGACGGGCGCTCTGATTGTAAGTGGATTAAGGACTCTCGAAGAAGCGTACGGACGTATTGGGGGTTAATTAACTCGTCTCTACAATACAGACGGTACAGAGAGAGAGAGGCAAGGTGGTGCGATCAATAAATTCCTCTAATTCTACATTCTTGTAGAATATTGAATGTCTCCGTCATCTTAGTCTCTTAACTCTGAGGGTGGCATATGCAAATTGGCAAATTATTCGTTCACTCGTGGACATGAGACAAGCACACTATTAACGCAATCAATCTGTCAAACACACACTGACTCCTCGTGGATGTTAAGAAATCGTCTGATCATGGGGTATTGTGATAAATTCATCTCTCCCCGTGGGTGGACGTTAACATTCCATGCCTAGAGTTCAGGAATGAATGTCTCCACACGTCTCCCAGTGCACGTGTCTCCAGTGCAAAGCTGAACTTTAGACAAAACTAACAAGCAGCTTTCTGGTAGTTAAAGATCATAAATCACGCGATATGCATTGAATCTTTACCGGAACTCCGTACCGGGTGAATGTCAAACGGAGCGGATCCCATCAAAGAGCCCACGAGCTCCAATCCGATTCTGATTGATGTGTTTAGGCACGACGCGCGGATTCATGTTTTCCGCGCCCGTAGACGATCCGCGACAGATCATGTTCGGGTCTGTGTTTGTGTGTGCGAATCTCAAGTCTCCAGATATGTTGTCCGGATATTAAAACTTCACGAGAATTTCCTTACCTGTGCTGCGAGTTCAACACGATCTCGGCCAAGCAACGATTGGTGGGGGGGATCGGGCATCAAAATCAGACACAAATAGTCGTTTTGTGGAGCTATACCTCCGCTCTGTGGAGGCTGGTGCGTGTGGTGGAGATCGCAATCTTCTCTCGTCACCTGTCGCTATTTCGTCGTCCGAAAGTAGGCTTCAATACAGCTCGCGAAAAGAAGATAGAAAAAAATGGCCGCAGATAGAATTCCTCCCCAGGAACTCGTTTTGTTTACAAACAATGGCTTGCTCTTTAATTCCGTGATGTTGGCAAATTTGCTCCTATCCTTTCTGGTGGTGGGAGACATTGGAATTTGGAATTCCGGCGTTTCGGGTGCTATAAATATTTGGCTACCGCAAGTTTTGTGTGCCTTAGCCTGAAACTGATGGCTGGAATTCTTGTTTCGATCGTGTTACCTTCACCTTTTCGACGGTGCAGCGAAAGTTTCGGCACGATCCTGATCCTCTGGAATGGAACCGGCCCCATTGTGGTCACGATGTCTTTTTTTTATTGCGGTTTCTTTGCTAGTTCTGGTTTGTTTTGATTTGTTCCATCGACTGTTCGCATTCGCATGCTTTGTTTTGGTACCCGTGTCTTAGCAGGTTCGGTACACCGTTGCGAAGTGCGTCGACACTGAATTCTACTCCCCAAGGACGGTCAAGGTTTTTGGAAAGGATTCGATTTGCTGCATCAAACACGGGAGGCATTCTATTTGTGGAAGTGCGGGAGTGCTTGCCAGATGCCTCGAACGAATGAAACGAGACGTTCTGCATAGGCGCGTTAAAGGGGATTGAATGGCCAGTAATGGAACAAAACACAGCGATGAGATTGCGGAAGAATTGCAACCGAATGATAAAAAAACCCACATCGATCAGGCAGAAAACGCATTTTTTGTTGTTGTCCCATGACGAGTGCTACCGGGGGTAGGTTAAGGACCGAATGTTGTGTTTGCAACCGTAGTACCGTTTCTACCAAAGCGGGAAGGTCATCACGCACCTGTAGCTTCACGTTTAATGCGAGCGTGAAGTTGATCCATCAGACCGTTTATTCAATATTTATCTGTCTGTTGTGTTTTGGGGGTTTTGGGAACTGGGAATGAATAGCGTTTCGGTACGGTGAACAGTTTGGGATTCACCGTGCTTTATATCCTCTGCCGGTGACATTTCTACGTGGGCTAGTTAGCAAATAGTTTTGGGTACTGAGTTGGTACACAACAATGGAGACTTTAAATCAACACAGAAGTGAGTACCAGTGGAGTTGAACGAGCTTGCTCCAATGATGAATGATAACTTTTTTTTGAAAGAGAGTTATTTTGGGAATTTTAATGTTTGAAAGCAGAGACGTCCTCAGACTCCACTGGAACCACCAGTTACAATAGTCAAGTTACAGACTAATTAATTACTCGAAGAATTTTCCTCTAAGTTTTATGCCAGATTCTTCCAAGGTCTCAACGGTCTATTCTGAAGGATCTGCTTATTTCGATCTTCAAACTTTTTCGATGTTTGTCTTCTATGCATCTGACG